>JAVKPL010004263.1:0-215000 GCA_032173675.1 Gastrolobium villosum
AAGAAAAAATTCTCTCTTATTCTTAACACATTTCAATTACGCATTCTTTGTTTTGTTTTGTTTTGTTTTTGTTTTGTTTTGTTTTGTTTTGTTTTGTTTTGTTTTGTGGACTGCTCAACTGGTTTCCGGGGCTTCGCCCCGACTATATCCAATCCGACCCGCATCGATTATCTAGTATTGATAGATGAGTCTCCCAATGAGGATTTTCTGCATACACAAAGTCTCGAACTCGAGTCCTTACTTAAATTTAAGCGAACCCAAATACCTTACCACTTGAACCAATCTCGTTCGTCATTTACGCATTCTTTTGCCTATGATACTTAATGTTACTTGTATATTAAAAGAAGTTTTGATATAAAGAGTAATTTTTTGGGAGGCATAGTCTATTATAAATATTTAAATTAACAATTACCATGTGTAAAGGAATTTTTTTTAATATCAAATCAAAAAAGCATAGAACCACCTCAATTTGGGATTTCAGGTTATAGTCTATTCAATTTCTTTTTTTTTTTTTGGAGATATTCAATTTCTAATTTCCAGACATATCTTAATAATGGCCTTTCTTAACTTTTTTTAGTGAATTTATTTCTGCAACATTCATGCTTTTAGTTAAATTTAGGAAAAGTTTAATTCTTAAAAAAAATTATTTGGTTTAAACAAAATTTTATCTTAATATAATTTTTATTTATTTGTGATTATTTTTCTTTTTTTCTCTTTTTTTATATACATCTTTTTTTAAATGATTAAATATTTGTCATTTTAAGTAAAATAATAATATTTCACTTAATATTTAAATTAAGTGAGTTATTTATTTTTATTAATAACCTTTCATTTTCCTCCATCACGATCTTCGATCGCGTGACGAATCATTTCATTATTTACAAAAGTTTATCATCTATCATTTAACATGACCACAAAATTTTTTTTACACACACAATATTTTGTGGGGTCATAACACAATCATTTAACATGACCACAAAAAAAATTCCAGCACGCAAAATGAATTTCTATAATATAACACAATCATTTTTCCTACAACATAATTCTTATAAAACCGTATTTAAAATCACATAATATTCAAATACGTCATTCTCTTCACAAGAGTCCTACGTTGTTTCAGGATCATTATTAGTACAGACACCCTTTTTGTTTCCTTGTTGTCCATCATAGTTACAGTAAAATGTTAATGTTATTTTAATATTAAAATATTATAATTATAAAAATTATTATATTCCTAAAATAAATTAAAATTATAAAAACATCTTTATTTCTACTCTTAAAAGATATCATTTAAGCTTAATGCAGATAACTTATTAATATTAATCGCAGAAAAAATAAATCCTTAAAATAAAAAAATCTTTTTTCCATTGTTTATCGGGGAGGGTTAAATTAACTATATTCCTCGGCAAAATATTAGATTACATTATATTTTTCCAAAACGTATATAATGAAATTTAAAAAAATTTGTAGAATATGCTTTCCCTTATTTATCTACGTAATCTTGTTCCCGTTTCGATGGACGCTTTAGAATCAGAACTCACTCCTTATGACGACGGTTTAGTAACCGCTACAATTTGCAATGATTCCGCGGCGGCGGTAAGTGATTTTGCATCAGTTTTGCGCAACTATAAAATAGTAAAAAATGGGCAAAACCTAAGACTCTTGTCTACAATTTCAATTTCGTAAACCCTTGTTCTCATTGCAGCATAACATTCGTCGCAGATTCGAAGCTACTCTGCTTCTCTGCCATCAACTACAACAGTGTTGGTAAAACTTTCTCAGTTCCACTCTTGTGATTTTCACATTTTTTACTACATTTCCAAATTCTGTCTTTTATCTCGAAGCATTTGTTTTGGTAAATGGAATGTTGAGGTTATGTTTATGGGTTTTGATTTTCTCGTGCAGTAGAAGAAAATTTTCTCATGTTCTAGACACATATTATATGGAGCCCATATCTATTAAAAATATAAAAAAGCAAAAGAAATATTGCACGAAAATCGAAGGGTCACTAGTAGAAGAAAATAACTCTCCTGCTACACGAGAAAATATTTTCCGTATGTTTATATATGATTTGCATTTGTGTGGGTTAATGGGCACCAACTTTGTGATGTCCTGTATGTGATTGATGAAATGCCCTAATGAAGTGATGCTCTTACAAAACTGGCTGTGTTTCTTGAATCAAGCAAGCAAAGATGATTAGTATGAACTATTATAACTAATAGGTTTATTCTCCAATAGTTTCAGTGACACATCATCGCAGGAGTAGGTTCACATTA
This sequence comes from Gastrolobium villosum, assembly GCA_032173675.1. Taxonomy (NCBI): domain Eukaryota; kingdom Viridiplantae; phylum Streptophyta; class Magnoliopsida; order Fabales; family Fabaceae; genus Gastrolobium; species Gastrolobium villosum. Next base: position 2,277 of record JAVKPL010004263.1, read on the forward strand.
CATGCTTGAAAGACCAAAAGTAAGCACACTGGCTGATATCTGCAGCTTTTGTCATGAGCTTCTTTAGCTATATTTTCAGTACTTTTAAATTCATGTAATTAAACATATTCAAAAAGACAAACCTTGGGACAAAACTATCTTTCAAATGTTCTCCTCATTTAACATGTTTTTGCTGCTTTAATGATTTGAAACCTACTTTTTTTTGGCACTTTTTTTTTTTTGTAGGTTACAGGGAATAGAACACACAACCGCACACTCACACACACCCACACCACTAGGCTAGCCCTAGTGGATTTTGGCACCTTTTAATACCATGTATGAGACATCTTAGTTGTATTGGTGTACTTAAAGTTGTAACATGTTGGTTTGGCTATTTTGAGAATTAATTTACAACTCTTATTTCACGAGTAGACATCAACCAAGGCATGAATTATTTTATGCACTGTTGAGATATATAGTCCCATATTGGTTGGATGAACAACTAATGTGGAGTTTATAAGGTTTTGGGCACTCCCACCCTTTGAGCTAGCTTTTGGGGTGGTGTATCCCAAGGTTTTTTACATGGTATCAGAGCCTTAGTGTTCGATCCTCGCCGCCCCCCACTTTCTCTTGTGGAATTTCTTAGCACAGGTAGGTTGGGCCTGTTGCATCATCCACTCTTCAAGCCCAATGGGCTCTTGTGTGAGGGGGCGTGTTGAGATATATAGTCCCACATTGGTTGGATGAACAACTAATGTGGAGTTTATAAGGCCTTAGGCACTCCCACCCTTTGAGCTAGCTTTTGGGGTGGTGTATCCCAAGATTTTTTACATGCACCTTACAGAAAAGTTCCAATTGGAAAATGGTTATGGAAATACGTCCAGAAAAATACAGAAAAGTTTGAATCTGTGGGTTTTTTCACATATTTATCCTTTGCTTGAAGCATCAGGTATTTGCACTAGGAGCCTGGCGCTCTACACTGAGTCTAACCTCCAGTTCTTATGTTCTGTGGTTACTTGTTAAGCTTTCCCAGAAATTGTTTGGTTATGTGATAGACAGATAGTTTATGTTGGAGTCTTGAGTCTATGGGAGTATGGGACTTGATAGCTACCTTTATAAGCTTTCATATGTTTAAATCGTTTCTATTAAAATATCCTATAATCGTTTCTATATATGGCCAATGTCTTCATTTGTATGTTTATAATCGTTTCATGTGTTTCTTACTTGACATAAATGTTTCGCATTGTTTAAATTTAGAAAGAAGATTACAAAGCAATGGATAAGTCATGGATTACGATGCCGCAAGATTCACTTGTGTATGAGCAGGGAGTTAGGGGATTTATTGATTTTGCTTTTGAACATGCTTCTGCAAATGGTGATATAATATGCCCTTGTTCCCTATGTGGTTTTCAAGAGTGGCAGACAAGGGATGTTGTGTATAACCACTTAACTCGTGAAAAATTCCCAGAAGGATACACTTTTTGGTTCTGTCATGGGGAGTCCAAAATAAGGGATACCAGTAATGTTGCTCGTAGAAATGTTTCAAATGTGATAAAAGACACCATGATTGATGGAGATCCAATCCGAAACATGACCAATGATGTTTTTGGAGTTGATAGGCAACATGAGAATGAAGTTCGCATTGAATCAAATGAAGACATTGGCCAAGGAGAAGGGACGATGCCAAATGTGACTCAAGAAGGGCATGAAGCTAAAGAGTTTAATGAGTTAGCAAGAGATGGAGAACAACCATTGTATGAAGGGTGTGCAAAATATTCTAAACTTTCTTTTATGGTGAGGTTGTATCAGATTAAATGCTTAAGTGGAATGACTGACAAGGCTATGACAATGATATTGGAGCTATTACAAGATGCATTTGAACATGCAGATATTCCAAGTTCATTCAACGAGGCCAGGAAAACTATTACCATGTTGGGTTTAGATGATGAAAAGATACATGCATGTCCAAATAATTGTTTGCTGAATTGGGGTGCAGATGATGAAATAAGAAAAACATGCAAAGTCTGTAACAAGTCCAGATGGAAACCAAAGGCAAAAGGTGATGAGATTATAACATCCGATGATGGAAACAGTAAGAATAAGGTGCCTGCGAAAGTTCTTTGTTACTTTCTGCTAAAACCATGCATACAAATATGTAATTTTTTTTTTTTTGAAGACTTGTTTTTTGTTAATAATGCAGGATATTTGTGATAAAAATGCTGCCATCCGACAGAAGCAAACCGTTTCTCATACTACTAGGTCGGGAAAGAAACGTGAGCTGGTATAATTTATTTAAACTATTTACCTTTTCTAATTCTAAAAATTGAAGTAGTTATTTCATGAGGACAAATCTTTAGTGCTACGGGAGTAACCAAGTGGGTTCTCCCTTTTTTTCACATGCGGGAAATTTTGTAACATGGCAGGAAATTTTTTTTTGGAGAGTGGACGAAAATTTTCCACATTTGGAAAAAGGGAGTACCCACTTGGGTACTAAAGATTTGTCCCTATTGCTCATAAGAGAAAGGATGGATCTTTTAGCAATGATGAGGCTAGACAGAAGATTGTTAGTACATTTTGTTTTTGGGTAAAGGATCTCTCAAGTCACTAAAGATAAAGTTATCTCTGATGAGCGCAAAACGACGTCGTTTTGGGACGGAAATCAAGGTGTTTTTGTAATTCTAATATACTGCAGGGTTATATTAGTCTTTATCATTATAATTTTTTAATTTTATAACCCAAAACGACGTCGTTTTGAGCTCACTGTAGATAACTTCATCTCTGTGACTGGAGAGATACTTTTCCTTTGTTTTTTATGAGTTTTTCTACTATTATTGAACATTTAACAACTATTGCATGTAAGTCTTGCGTGTTTAATTACATGTTGTTTAATGTTTATTGCAGGAACTCTTAGAGACGCAAACTGACGGGATATCTTCTACAGAAGACATCTATACTGAAGATTTTGGGGAAGAGCATTCAGGACACAATCAAAGTATGGGATTTGATGTTTGCCGCTCCAAGGTCCTCAAATCCACTGGTGGTCCCACAGCAAATGAAATCAAAGAGTTGAAATCAGAAATTGATGCTTTATCGGAACAAGTGGCGTTTCTTGTACAAAATTTAGGTGTTCAATTGCCGCTTAATCAGGTAAATTATCACAACCCTTATAAAATGTTGTCTCAGTTTGATAAAATGTTTGAACCAGTGATCTTCATGCTTACACGTATGTATGGAGCTCGAGGCTTAATTATGTTTGTGTGATTCCTTTCATTTTCTTTTTTTTCTTGCTTCATATGTTTAGTAATTATGTTTGAACACTTTCGTTTGAAAAGTATTGATGTAATCCTTTTTGCTTGGTAATAAAGTTACCATTTGTTCATATTGTCTTGATTTTTCAAGAAAATAATAGATGGAAAAAGAGATAACAAAGAAAGAGAAATGAGTAAAGGAGCAATTGAACAAAAGCGGTGACAGCTCTGAAAAGCACCTTAAATTTTTTGACTATTTTAATTTATAACCTTTAATGTCAGGAAAGCATAGGAGTTAGCACAAGAGGCATAGCTTTCTCAAGTAGAGGCTTGCAAAAGATATAAAACGAAAAGAATATTACATTTCTAGTTTTTGTGTCATACAAATTGTGGATAGCTAGCATATAGAAAAATAATAATACATCCTAAACTAAGTTTCAGTGAAGTAAATTATAAAATACATGTTCATATATTGATAGTCTTTGATTTCTTGCCCAACACCAGGCGAAACCTGCTGTTTAGGCGGAGGGGTTAGCTTGGAATTTTTCATGAAAGAATGCAGAAGCTGAAAATTAATGTAGTACTATAAGATGGGGAAAGACCCATTTACAAACTTTTTTGAATTTCTTTACAAATTACACTATGTTCTCCCAGGAGACCATAGTGAAACTAGTGTTCTCTCCGGAGAACATATTGTAGTTTGTAAACAAAAAAGTTTGTAAATATAAACTGTCCCCTATAAGATAGAGAACAAACAAAACAAAACGTAGCATAAGTGGGAACCCACAATTTTAATGGTGATTAGAAGATCATATACATACTTTGTAAATACTGTAGAGTGGCATCATTTTGTGATTCTTGCGTTGAACATCATTCCTTCTCACTCTTGATTGTTGTGATTTTTTTATTGTCTAATTGCAGGTTAAAGACCTAGACTCAAGATGTTCTTCTTCTTCCTATGCTAGTCACGAACCCCGAAGACACGGGCCATCATCTCCTCCAACTTAGTATTTTATTTAAATTGAAGGGATATATAACACTACTAAAATATTAGACTTTTATTTTGTGTTGTTTTTTTTTTTTTTTTTGGTGAGGTTTTTGTGTTTAAATTTTCATGCAATGGATGAATTTCGTGGTTTTTTTCTTCTTCTTATTTTTAAATTCTTTGTAGGTTTTAATGATTTACAATATACTAGATACATGTATCTTATCAGGTACATTAATAAATATAATCAACAAAACTATATAAATAAAAAATAGCTCTTAATCATATTTTTATTTGATCCAAAAATTTAATTTCTATTGATTTGAAAACCGCAAATGCAATTTAAAAATATCAAATCAAAACTTCGAATCCAATATTTAAGCTTGATGTTTTATGAATGCCATTGTTAGGTCTATCTATCACTAATCGTCCATGCTTTCTACTTTACTTTTTAGGTAGTGTTTGGTACGCGGATTATCCATGAATGCTTTGGAAAGTATGGTAAGAAAAATAAGAAACCTATGTTTGGTTGCTCTCAAAGTACAAAGTTTCTCATCAAATTTTCTTTTCCGGATTTCTGTATTATGTGCAAAGTGAAGTCTGGTCTCCATTGTTCAAATGTCATGGTTTATTTGGAAAAATAGTTTGCCCGGGGAAGTAAGAAATAAACATCCATTAGCTTGACGAGATTGACCCTCTCTTTATACGATTGGTGAACAGGAACATCACCGAATCAACGCCATTAAAGCCACGCGATACATATTGTCAGCAATCGTTTCAGCACCTTATATCCCATGATTAACCCATCCTTTCTTTTTTGTGCTCTACAAGGCATATATGTATGGCAAGAAGAGAGAATGTTGTTATTCAATCAGTGTTGATTTGAGAGAGAGAAGGAGATGAACGGGAGTTTTTCGAAGGCACAGTTGAGGGAGATGACCCGGAGATATCACGAATCTAAAAATAGATTTGAGAGAGAGAGAGAGAGAGAGAGAGAGAGTTGAGGGCAAATAAACAGTGAAACCAATCGGGGGTATCATCGTAAAATAACTCTATATTCCCACTAATATTTCACAAACAACCAAACACAAATTCAATAAAATTAACCAAATATTTCCGAAAAATTGTGAGCATATCAAAGAGCTTTTTAATAACATTTCAGTAAAAATCTATTCCCACTATATTTCTGAAATTTATGATTCCCAGCTAAAAAAATATTTCCCCTCTACCAAACGCCCCGATAGGTTATTTTGATGGGAAATCCTTCAACTTGATACGTCACTAAATGGAAAATATAGCCACTGCCAATATATGTCTGCTAAAAAAAAAAATTGATGGGAAGTATGTAGGTGGGAAGATGTTTTTGAGATAAGAAAATTGATGAAAGACCGAGGAGTGCCGGTCATTTTTGCTTGGAGTTTTATAGAAATCGATCAAGGCATCCACAACTTTGTTGTTGATGATAAGCATTGTTCTTATTCAGGAGAAATCTACAAAGTCTTAAGTCATATGGCTCCTCTTTTTTTGAAATAGTACAATAACGATGAAGAAATGGTTCGCATATTTAGATGCATTCACATGGGACAGTTGAGAGAACTCACATGAGTCAATTAGTTAGGGGGCTAAATAGGGGGAAATATGTTACCAAAAAAAACCGAGAAAAGTGTTTATCTTTTTAAATAACATAATTTATATTCTTTCACTCTCACAAAGAGGTGGGACCCACATCTTTATTTTTTTTGTTAACTCTCTCTTCCTTTATCTATCTATTTCTCTCTCTTAAAATAACACAACTTTACAACTTTTTTTTTGGTTTCCCAAGATATCCTCCGGCCAAAAGCCGAAGACTAATCCTTTCGAAGCGGGAGATCACATTAAGTGGGTAAACCTCTCTCAACAAAGCCTTTTCCATACACACGGCCAGGGAATGAACCCCTCTCAGCATGCTTAAGGAACCCAGCTATCTACCAATTGTGCTGGGCTTTGTTAGAATGACATAACTTTACCTCCTTTAAAATGACAAACTTTTTTCAAAAAAAATATAGGGGGAAATAGCACTGTAAAGCATCTTTTGGCATTTTAGAAGAGTGTTTCCATTAGAAGAGGATTCAACCTCTAGTTATTCTTCATCTCCATCCAGAATAACACAGAAACCTTTTCATTGTGGTGCATGCTCGTTCATAGCTAAAAAGCAACATTTCAATGCTCTAGTCAATTTATTTAATAATCAGGGGCTATACAGAATTGGGGTTTCATTAAATGTTAAGTGCAATTAGCTATTGTTGAAAATTCAAGTGAGTGATAAAAAGTCTCACAATAGGCTAAACATAATACATACAAGTAAAATGACTCATAAATCCAATACCTTATAATTTTGAGTTGAAATGTGATGACTAGTTAAAAATATAGCTATGCAGAAACGCAAACACAATATACTATTACCAAGTATACATAACAGATCAAGTCAGAGACCAATGACAATGCAATGCTCAAACAATTTCAGCTTTAGTTCACCATACAAGGTAACCGAATTATGCAGCTTTAAAGAACTTTATATGTGACCGAAAGTTCAGCAATTCAAAGGTCAAATATTAACTAGCAGCAAGTGAAACTAAAAAAATACGAATTTGCAACAGTCAAGCAAGACTCATACACGGTCAAATATGTATTATGTTAGCCTGTTTAATAGGCTAACATAATACATATAAGTGAAATGACTCATAAATCCAATGCCTTATAATTTTGGGTTGAAATGTGGATATGTTAAAAATATAAGGGCCGACTCAGTTCAAATACCCACTTCGTGAGTGTCTGGGGAAGGGAATACTCTAGGCACTCTTTCCCCTGCTTTTTGCAGAGGGACTGATTCGAACCCGCAACCTGACACACCACAGCAAGCAAGCTTACCGCCGACCCAGTTCAAATGCCCACTTCGTGAGTGTCTGGGGAAGGGAATACTCTAGGCAGTCTTTTCCCTGCTTTTTGCAGAGAGACTGATTCGAACCCGCGACCTGACACACCACGACAAGCAAGCTTACCGCCGACCCAGTTCAAATACCCACTTCGTGAGTGTTTGGGGAAGGGAATACTCTAGGCAGTCTTTCCCCTGCTTTTTACAGAGAGACTGATTCGAACCCGTGACCTGACACACCACGGCAAGCAAGCTTACCGCTGAGCCAAGCCTAAAAATATAGCTATGCAGAAAAGCAAACACAATGTACTATTACCAAGTATATATAACAGATCAAGTCAGAGACCAATGACAATGCACTGCTCAAACAATTTCAGCTTTAGTTCACCATACAAGGTAACCGAATTATGCAGCTTTAAAGAACTTTATATGTGACCGAAAGTTCAGCAATTCAAAGGTCAAATATTAACTAGCAGCAAGTGAAACTAAAAAAATACGAATTTGCAACAGTCAAGCAGGACTCATACACGGTCAAATATGTCATTCTATCTTCTTCAGCTTGCTCACTGTCTGTCTTCTTAAGGAAGTGAAAACAGAGATTCTGTATACATAGCGGCTTTGAATCCATATGGATCAACTGAATAGGAGCAATGCGCTAGCGGCTTTCCCTTGTGATCATATTTCACTAATCCCCCACCATTTCTTCCAACAAAATCACCACTTTCTGTACAGCACATGGGGTTAAAGCCACTAATTTTCAGAAAACTTTCCACTTCCCAAGATGAGCTTACTTTGTATACAGAACCCTTTTCATTGTGGTGCATGCTCGTTCATAGCTAAAAAGCAACATTGATTTCAATGCTCTAGTCAACTTATTCAATAATCAGGGGCTATACAGAATTGGGGTTTGATTAAATGTTAAGTGCAATTAGCTATTGTTGAAAATTCAAGTGAGTGATAAAAAGTCTCATAATAGGCTAAACATAATACATATAAGTGAAATGACTCATAAATCCAATGCCTTATAATTTTGGGTTGAAATGTGGATGAGTTAAAAATATAGCTATGCAGAAAAGCAAACACAATGTACTATTACCAAGTATATATAACAGATTAAGTCAGTGACCAATGACAATGCAATGCTCAAACAATTTCAGCTTTAGTTCACCATACAAGGTAACCGAATTATGCAGCTTTAAAGAACTATATATGTGACCAAAAGTTCAGCAATTCAAAGGTCAAATATTAACTAGCAGCAAGTGAAACTAAAAAAATACGAATTTGCAACAGTCAAGCAAGACTCATACACTGTCAAATATGTCATTCCATCTTCTTCAGCTTGCTCACTGTCTGTGTCTTCTTAAGGAAGTGAAAACAGAGATTCTGTATACATAGCCGCTTTGAATCCATATGGATCAACTGAATAGGAGCAATGCGCTAGCGGCTTTCCCTTGTGATCACATTTCACTAATCCCCCACCATTTCTTCCAACAAAATCACCACTTTCTGTACAGCACATGGGGTTAAACCCACTAATTTTCAGAAAACTTTCCACTTCCCAAGATGAGCTTACTTTGTATTCTTTCATTACCCATATCCAAACTAAACTGACATCTTTCATCGAAATAAACAGACTCAGAAATCCATCATGTACCCCAAGAGACCAATCAGGTAACATATCATCATCATAGTCAAAGTATGCATAACTATCCTCTGGCAGAAGCATCTCTGAAAAAGTCCTTTCCACTAAATCAAATGCAACAATAACATTCTTGGACAAACCATTACTAAAAGCCAACCAATGAATAGCCGAGTTGAATAGTGAACCAACTTTGGCTATGATTCTGGATCTGGGATAACCAAAGACATTTATAGAGGGCAAATTGTTACCCTTAATTTTTTTCCATATATTCTCTCTCAATGAGAAAAATTCCCATTTAACTTTGTTTGAGTGAGAAAATGATGCTAGAACAATCAAGTAGTCATCCTTAGATGAATCATAACCAAAACCATACAGAAATTTCTCATTCAAACAATTAGACACTGATATTTCTTTGTGAACACCAGTGGATGGGTTCCATATATAGAGATTTTGATAACAATCCAAAAGAACAAACCCTCTGCAGGAACCCATAATTCGAACAGGAAAATCATGCTTTGGATGCAAAAAACCAAGCTTTAATGAAGCATAAACAGAATCATCGTGATCGTCAAATGATGCATCTAAGTCCATAGATCGAATATTAGAATCAGAAGGCTTAAAGAACAAAATCCTATTGGTGCGTGCCCTAGAAAATTCAAAATGCGATGTTGCAAAACATGGATCGGAGATAAGAGATTTCCATGACTTACAGACACGCTTTAATCGCACCAGAGACTTCACCGGAACCCTCAACATGATTTCAATTAACATTTCTTGAGGGACAAACATCGTCTCATTCTCCATTCTTCTTGGTTCTTCTGTCTTCATTGTCGAGTCCTGCTATAGAAAATATGTTACGATTCTTGGTTTTTATTTTGTTTTATTTTATTATTGTTATCAATTAGTTACTAATTTTGTTGGAAGGGATACAATATTGTAATAATTAATTAGTAGTGTTATTATCTGATTATGATCCCCATATTTAATGTAAAAGTATTAAATATGAAAAATGAAAATAAATATAACGTTTGATTAACACAATCAATTTAACTGTGAGCATAAGATTGTTAATATTTAATAGAGAGGTTATACTTTTAATCTTTTTTCTTTATAACCTCTTACAACCATATATCATAACCGTTGATTTTCGCCATGTTATGATTTTCACAAATTAAACTCAATAATTAATTATTAATTCATAATAAATATAACCGTTGATTGACGGAAATCAACGGTTATGATATATGATTGTAAAAAGTTGTAAATATTACCTTCCTATGTTTAATAACACTAATTAGTTGTTATAATATTCTTCCCTTTGTCAGTTTCTTAAATCTACTAAAGTGGGATAGAGGGAGTTTTGGTGATTTTTATTTTTATGCATTTAATTAGAGTTTTAATGAATAAAATTTATGGTTGAAATTAATTTGGTAGTGTGTAGAAGAGTTTAGGCTTCCTCATTAAAACCATTTTATTATGTTGGTTTTTATTATTGTTGCTAATTAGTTACTCGTAGGAGTGTAAATAGACTAGGTTAAGCTAGGATTTAGCTTAAATAAGTGGGGTCTATGTAAAAAACATGAGATCTAACCTAGCCTCTTAGCCTATTAGGTCCTAAATTATAAGTCTGGTATGATCTATATTTAAAAAAATAAAAGCCTTGGCTTAGTCTGTTTAAGCCTATTAAACATTCAACAATTCATTTAAAAAAAAATTCAATAATATTATTTTATTATTCAAATTTATTACAATAATAATTTTATTTATTTTATTTAAAATAAATAATATGATATGCCCGCCTGTAAGCTTATAGACCCGACATGTACAAAAAAATCTATGGTCTATTTTCTAAATAGGTTTTTTAAAAGCCTAACATATTCTATTTTACTATTTATAATAGGCTTAGTTTGGCCTAATATAGGCTAAGCTATAGATTCCTTTAGGCTGCCCTAACCAATTTACATCCCTAGTTACTTGATTAGTATTTTGAATTTTGTTTGAATAAGTTATTTTTGTAATTATAATTTATTTCAGGGTTATAATAGTTTTTTTAGTTATAATTTTTTAATTTTTGAATCCAAAATGACGTCATTTTAAGAATAAATGTACCATAAATTATTTTGGTTGAAATTAATTTGGTAGGGTGGGCAAGAGTTTAGGCTTCCTTGTTAAATCCATTTTTTATATCACCATACTTGTGTTACAAAATAGTCAAAATACAATAAAAAAAATAGTCAAAATGAAGATGAAAACCCAAGATTGTACGTAGCAAAGTAACAATATATTGAACGTAGTCAAAATTTGTTTTATTATTGTTATCAATTAGTTACTAATTTTGTTGGAAGGGATACGATATTGTAATAATTAATTAATATTGTTACTATATTACGATTCCCCATATTTAATGTGAAAGTATTAAATATGAAAAAATTAAAAAATAAATATAACTGTTAACACAATCGATCTAATGGTGAAATTGATTGTAAATAACATTGTTAATATTTAATAGGGAGAGGTTATAGTTACAACATTTTTTCTTTACAACTTCTTACGACCATATATCATAACTTTTGATTTCCGCCAATCAACAGTTATAATTTTCACAAATTAAACTAATTAATTAATTATTAATTCACAATAAATGATAACCGTTGATTGGCGGAAATCAACGGTTATGATATATGGTTATAAGAAGTTAAAAAAAATTGTAAGTATAACTTCCTCAATTTAATAACACTGATTAGTTGTTATAATATTCTTCCCTTGTTTGAATAAGTTTTGTCAGTTTCTTAAGTCTACTAAAGTGGGGGTAGAAGGAGTTTTGGTGATTTTTATTTTTATGCATTTAATTAGAGTTTTAATGAATAAAATTTATGGTTGAAATTAATTTGGTAGTGTGTAGAAGAGTTTAGGCTTCCTCCTTAAAACCATTTTATTTTGTTGGTTTTTATTTTGTTTTATTTTATTATTGTTGCTAATTAGTTACTTGTAGGAGTGTAAATAGACTACGTTAAGCTAGGATTTGGCTTAAATAAGTGGGGTCTATGTAAAAAACATGAGATCTAACCTAGCCTCTTAGCCTATTAGGCCCTAAATTACAAGTCTGGTCTGATATATATTTAAAAAAAAAAAAGTTTTTATCTGGTCTAGCATGTTTAAACCTATTAAACATTCAACAATTCATTTACAAAAAAAAACTCAACAATTAAAAGAATAACTAAAATAATATTATTTTATTATTCAAATTTATTACAATAATAGTTTTATTTATTTTATTTAAAATAAATAATATGATATGCCGGCCTGTAAGCTTATAGACCCGACATGTACAAAAAAATCTATGGTCTATTTTCTAAATAAGTTTTTTTAAAAGCCTAACATATTCTATTTTATTATTTATAATAGGCTAAGTCTGGCCTAATATAGGCTAAGCCGTAGGCTCCTTTAGGCTAGTCTAACCAATTTACATCCCTAGTTACTTGATTAGTATTTTGAATTTTGTTTGAATAAGTTATTTTTGTAATTATAATTTATTTCAGGGTTATAATAGTTTTTTTAGTTATAATTTTTTAATTTTTCAATGCAAAATGACGTCATTTTGAGAATAAATGTACCATAAAATATTTTGATTGAAATTAATTTGGTAGTGTGTGCAAGAGTTTAGGCTTCCTATCATACTTGTGTTACAAAATAGTCAAAATACAATAAAAAAATAGTCAAAATGAAGATGAAAATCCAAGATTGTGCGCACCAAAATAACAATATATTGAACGTAAAAATGAATCAACTTCGCACGAACATGTAAGAATCGTTTTGATTTAAATTTATAAATAATTTATTAAATAAATTAGCAAGAATATTAAACAATATAGAAACTCAGATTGAAATCAACTTCAATGATCCAGTGAGAATCCTCATTATTATTATTAACCATTAAATTGGAGGCCATGTGCTCCGATTTTATTGCAAGGTTAGAGGAAGAATATTCTTACCACTAAAATTTTCTACTACCAACTTATTATCTATCTAATCATCATTGGATCAACATTTTCTCTTTTTTTCAAAAACATTTTAGCATTCTCTCACTTTAATTCAATGGTGATTAGATAGGTAGTAAGTTAGTAGTAGAAAATTTTGATATTAAAAATATCTTCCCTCTACCTTGTGAACTAACTAATAATCAACTTAGCTTCTTCTTCTTTGTTTTGTTTTTTCATGTGCACTCTTTGTACAAGTTGCAATAGCTGCCAAAGCCACCGAAAGTGGGCTTTAGAATACACCACATATCCTTTGTGGAAAGGCCTTACAATCTTTGGTCTTTTCTGTGTTGAATCGCGTTCGCGAGGGCCCGTTCGCTTCCTCCACCTCCACCCACTTTCACTTCACAATGCAAAACCAGGTATTTGTAAGATCTGTTTCACACATCATAGGATTCGCCAATCGTGTGTTCTTTAAGCCGATATGTTATTCTATGTAATTTTAATTTTATAGCAGGGCGAGATGAACTGGGTTTTTTAACTCATCTAAAAATGGGACGAGCTCAGTTTTTGTCTACTCGATGATAAGTATAAACAGGTCGAGGCGGGTCAGTGTCAAATAGATTCGGTATGACGGGCCAATCCGCCTAACCCGCCAAATTGGGCAGGACTGAGTTTCTCAGCCCACTTTAAAAAGTAGGGGGGGCGGGCCTCCAATTTTCCACCTCTAACCTTACTTATTATTATCTAACACTATTAGATCAGAATCTCAATTAACCTTTATCATTTCTCTTTTCTTTTGAGATTTTAATCTAACGGTATTGGTATTGGAGAGTGGTAGGCAAGGTAACAATAAAAATAAAGTAGGTAGAATAATTCTTTCAAGTTCAAAATGTGACTTTTTGACTTTTCTAACGTGAAAACCAAGACATTTAATCTGTTTAAACTTTTTTTCAGACTATTTATTAGTTTAATATGAGTGAAGTACATATAGAAGGATACACGTCTTTGAGCGCCTTTTGGATGATCTCTTTTTGTAAGTTAGAAGCTAGTTATAAACTAAAACTCAATAAGAGAGCTTAAAAATAAAAGTTAAAAACTGTTTGATAATTATATAAAAGTTTTAGCTTAAAAGTTACTTAAATGCACATATTTCTAGAAAATTATCTCTCTCTCCATCTTTATAACACTTCATTAAAAAAAAACACACAATTAAAGAAAAGTATATAAGAGCTTAAAAAAAAACTCCTTAGAGGAGCTTTTAGCTTTCAATTTTTTTCTTCATGATAAAAAAAGAGCTTTTCGTAATAAGAGCTTTTCTCAAAACTTATTTGGTCTAACTTATACTTATATGAGTAGTTTCTATCTTAAAAAAATGAGAATCCAAACAGGCACTAAATCACACATTACCTAGACATGATTTGTATAAATTCCAAAAGACACTTGTCACGTTCTACAAGATGTACACGGGGACACTGGCGGACGCAGGTCCTCACTTATGTCCGCAAGTGCAGACATAAGTTTTGGGTTTCAATTTTTTTTAGTACGTAGGTCGTTATTTATCTATTGGTTCAATATTTATATTAGGAGTACATATCATTTTAAGTTCCTAATAAAAAATATGGTCCCCACTTTAGTCCCTTACCAAAAATTAGTCTCGAGGAGGTCCCTAAAAAATTCATAGGGACCAGATGACTAAAATGGGTCTACTTTGAATTTCATAGGGACCAGATGACTATTTTTTTTATAATGAATTAAAGTGGGGACCGAATTTTTTGTTAGAGACCAAAAATGATATTTATTCTTATATCAGTTAGCAACGTACGAAGATGATTAAAATAAACGTAGCAACGCAAATTGATTAGAGAGAAAACTTATTCTTCCTCCCCTATCACGTACCCATTCGCATGATTTCTTCATCATTTGTTATGGAAGCGACTAGATTATGAGCGGGTTCAAGCGTTAATTTAAACTTTCTCTACAAAAAAATTCAGGGGCGCTGCCCCGAACCCCCACCTACTAAATGTGCGGACATAAAAAAAATTTCCTGGGTCCGCCACTGCACGGGGATGTGTATAGTTTAAACGCACATGACCAAGGTATGTGTTTTACATTGTACTTATTTTTGAATAAGTCATGCATGCAGATGATACGCAATTTAAATGCGCACACTCCTATACGTGTTCCAATCATATTAGATTGATAAATTATTTATAAAAAATAAATTGAACTTGTAAAATGATTGTAATTTTACATTAAAAGGGTGAAAACTTTCCTTAAATGCCCTCTAGATGGTTTTTTCAATTTTTTTTTAAGACATACTTTATTCCTCGAGACTAAATTACTAAACTAATATTAAAAAACAGAGAACTAAACCTCTCTTTAATGCAATGAACATAGAACGGGTCTCCGTTGGAGAGCCTTTGTCATTAGGATCATGTAAGGCCCCAGGTGAGTAAACCATTTCAATACATTGCTTTTGAATTATCATGATACATTAAACAGTTACGAACCTAAAAAGTAATGAAAACTAGAGCAGATGAATTGAAGTGGGTAGGACCTAAACTATTCAAAATTCCACTTTCAAATTTAAACTATAAAAATGTCCATATCACAACTTTGCATGCATCACATATTATATCGATGTTGAGGTAACTTTCTCTAAAAAAATTAAAAGGTAACCAGCTGAGCTCTCAAGGGATTGCTTAGTGCAGGGATCAAACCCTGCCTCAAGCAGTTTCTTGGAAAAATTTTAGGGCTCAGATGATAAGTCAAAAATTTTCGGTTGGGGGATTAGTCTCGTCCTTTCTCCGGTTGCGAAGCTTAGTGCACCCACTGTCACAATGAGGGACTAGCCCAAACGGGCCGTACCCCAAGGACATGGTGCCCGGAGGAGATTGAATGGAGATACCTCTTGGCAATGAAAAAAAAAAATTTAAAAGGTAAGTACTATTCTTGCTAGGTAACTTACTAACAAATCACAAAAGCTTTATTTTATTTTATTTTAGGGGGGTTGGGGGGTTAAGAATAAAAAAAACTATGCATTGTAGTCAATTAGAGGCACCAAAACAAAGAATGATGAATTTGATTTTAACCATGTGTTGTGAATTAATCACGTGGCAGTTAAATATGGAGACATTATCATTGGTTTTGTAGATAGTTAATGAGCATTTAATAACTAATCAATAGACCAACCTAGAATCTCAGTACTTGGAATATGCAAAATGCCGCTATCTTGTTCGAGCCACTGCATTGGATTATCTTAAACAATCTTACTCATTGGCACATTGTTTAAAACCAAATTCAAATGTGGCCACTTTTTGTTCATCAAATGAAGCAACGGGTGCATTCACCCTAATTAGGCATATACAACCATTTTTTTTTTAATAACAACACATGTTTCACATTGATTATAAACCCAACAAAAGTTAATAAATAAAATAAACTTATGTGCGTCATGTGGACCAATCTATATCGCTAAGGGGTCAAAGCAAAACTGAAAATTTTAGACTTTTTAGGCATGAAAATTATTTATTATTCAAAGACACCACACTAAGCAAAAAGTTGCACAACCTCTGATATGGTTATGCGAACCTATCCTAGCTAGTACTTCTGTGTAATTACAAATTTGGATACACTTATTAGAAAATAATGGATCGTTGATGATTGGTAGTTTTCGCTTTAGAAGAGGAGAATTAATGAGTGTGGTTGATTTTTTTTTTGGGTTTTATAAGAGTTATGTTGTAGGAAAAGTGATTGTGTTATGTTATAGAGATTCGTTTTGCATGCCGCAATTGTTTTTGCTACGGGTCCCACAAAATGTTGTGAGTGTAGGAAATTTTTTATGGTCATGTTAAATGATAGATGATAAATCTTTTTTATATATATATAAATCTATAGGGGTTTTTTTTTTTATATATAACAATACAGGGTTTTGCATTTGTCATGGTTGCATGACAAATATAAATTTTGTTTACACATACATCGATATTTGTGTTGTAGTTTTTTTCTTTTTTTCTTAATTTTAAACATGGTGAACCCCACACTTATTGATTCCAGTATAAGTTACACTCTCAATCTTGACTATTGATTCCACTTATATCTAAGGGTTCTAATTCTTTAGTAATATGAGTCATTGGATACAAGTGGATCAATGATTGAGATTGAGTGTAAGACTTCTAACTCTTACACTGGTGTAAGAATATCCTGTCTCTATATATATATATATATGTGAGAGAGAGAGAAAGGATCCTTTGACACCGGTGTCATATAATCATACCTAACATCACTTTCCTACACACACATTAAAGATGTGGGGTCTACATGTTTTTCTTTCTCCTTCATCATTCCACTTTCTCTCTCCATTTTTGTGTGTATATTGCAAACAACACTTAAATCATGTATGTGATTAAGTGATTTTATTAATGTTATGTTACATGATTTAAGTGTTGTTTCCAATATACACACAAAAATGGAGAGAGAAAGTGGAATGATGAAGGAGAAAGAAAAATATGTGGACCCCACCTCTTTAATGTGTGTGTAGGAAAGTGATGTTATATCATGTTATATAATAAACATAATGAGAGGCATATATATATATATATATATATATATATATATATATATATATATATATCTCATGAGTTCATAACAACCACTACTATATAGGTCTCTCATGAGTCCATAACAACCATTGCTAGTAATGTTTTAATCACAAAAGTGAATCAAACCCACGGTTTAAGATATGCTTATTTGAGCGTGGGAAAAATCGTAAAGAGTAAAAAAAAAAATTGACATTGTTTTTTGCATAATGAAAATATGGCGTTATTAAAAATGAAGTGTAAAAGAGAGT
This sequence comes from Gastrolobium villosum, assembly GCA_032173675.1. Lineage (NCBI taxonomy): Eukaryota > Viridiplantae > Streptophyta > Magnoliopsida > Fabales > Fabaceae > Gastrolobium > Gastrolobium villosum. The sequence continues at coordinate 19,871 of JAVKPL010004263.1, forward strand.
TGAAAGTGATCTTTCGTATTTTTTTTTCTAATAGCAAGTGAAGATTTAAATATTTGGGTCCATTTTATTTTCAATCCACAAAGTGGAGTTCACATTAGTCATTCATACCTTCCATTTTATCATCACCTTTCTTTCTTCTCCCTCATTTATTTAAAGTATTAAGTCACTCGTTTAATCGATAAGTCATGGATTGAAATGCATGACTTGAGTTAGTACATAAAAACTTATATTTTATACTTAAAAATTCATAAAATATTCAAATACATATAAAAAATTATTATACTGGGTTGCAAGCATATATAAATTTTGTAGGGATAAAAAAAAGTATAATCACATACAATATATTGTAAAATAAATAAATAAATAAATAAATAAAATTCAAGTATCAGGAAACCGTATATAATTCATTTACCAAGTATCCTCAACTAATCATGTTTAATAATTATAAGACATTTACCAACAACTCTTTCCATAAAAATGGATTTGTTCCGCAAATTACCTTCAATCCTGGAAGCTGAAATTTGAGTTTATTGTAGGGGAGTATACTACTAGTAAATAAAAATACAAAAGGTTTTTAAAGAAGTTCCACTTTTTTTTATAAAACTATAAAATTTGATTTTTTTTTAAATACATAACCCGTCCGATTCCATGACCCAATTGGGTCACTAATTTTGACCGGGTGTAATATGTGGCCAATTCAATATTTGACTCAAATCGATCAAATGACCAGTTCATCGAGTTTCGAATTAACGAGCCGGTTCGAGCCTTTGATAACACCGATAATTTGTAAGGAATAACCAAGTGTGCTGAAACCATGTGTCACACAAAAAATACATACCTACCTTCGGTATTAGAAAATTCAGACCCTATATAATTGAAAGGAGAGAACTAGATTTTAAAAAATTTGATTAGTTCAGATAATATTTTACTGTTTGAACAACGTATACCAGATAGCCTTGGTATGTCAAGCATAGGCTGATATGTCAAGCATAGGTTTATTTTATTTTTCAACTAATTTCCGGGAAGATCCAAATCATGACCTATAAAGTACGTATTAGCATATATTTAGAGAATTGTCCATGCATAAGTTTCATGTTTATAACCGAATATGTTTTCGAAAACTAAGCATACGTTTGAACATGCATAATGTAGGTATCCCCTTTGGTATCGGGGTTTTGGGACATTGGCTTCGTCCGCTTAGGATACAGTTGGAACCCTCCAAGGAGCCATTAAGGGAGGCCTTTTTCACTGTCTTTGATAGTACGCGCATGACGTTGCGAATTACGTACGTTTAGGCGTTATATACGTGTTTTGTTTAGCATCTTGGCAGCATATGTATCAGTTTGCTTAGCTTGATATGTATAAGAATATCTCAGCTTGATATGAATATGTTTTAGATTGTTTATGTGTACCATTTCTGTATCTAGCAAATGCTTTTGCATTTGGTTTTGTCATCACTTACTGGGATATATTTCTCACCCCTTTGGGGCTGCTGTTTTAATAAAATGGCAGGAGAGCGGAAGGGCATATGAAGATTTGATTTGAAAGACTTAGCCATGCCTACTATTGTTTTGTGCTGTTGGTTGAATCTTTTGGTTCGGAGTATTTGGATGACTGTATTAAGTTATGAATTTGATGTCTTGTTGAACTTTAATCTTGATGTTCCTTCAGTAGTTTGGAAAAATTCTGAAACGTTTTGGTAAAAACTCAAGTTTGAAATGAGGGCTGTGAAAATGTGGAAAACCGATTTTTGAAGCATTTTAAATGTTGTCGTTCCGGGGCTACGGACCTTCAAATGAGACATAATTTATATGCACGCGAAGCCCCAGAAATGTACTTTCAAACTGTGCAGGTTTTATTTTTTATACGAAATCTGTACGAATTTTAATAAGTTTCGTCATACAGCTGGTTTTCCAGAAAACGGACAGAAGTCGCAAGCAGTTTACGTGTTCTGTTCCATGGGGCTATTCACCTCCGAATCGCGCATAATTTATATGTACGCGACGCCCCGGATGTCTAATTTTTCAGAAGCTTGAAACATTTTTTACCGCAGTTGAATTCGATTTTATACAGATTTTTCAAGACGGCAAGGTTTTCAGGAAAATATAGAAAATTCAGCAAATGGTTTTATCATTGAAATTTTCTATGCTTGATAAACGATTTCATTTTCCTCAAGCTATTTATATGAAAATCAAATCTGGACATTTTTCAAGTTTCAAATTTAAATGTTATTCAAGAAAAGTTTAAAAGTTTTGAGTCTATACTGCTGCGACTCTAATACGATTTAGCAGACAACTCTCTTGGATGCATACAAGAGTGGATTTTTCATATAATACCGATTTTATCAAGGGTTTTATTAATCTCATGTTAAAGGAGATAGTTATCTCATGTCATAAAGATAAATTTATGGGTTCCACCACCTGAAAAAAAAAGTGACACAATTATCGAAGAATGTGTAGGAGATAAAATTTATCTTATGTTAAATGAGAATAGTTTTTCGGTTTTATCAATCAAATCATTGAATAATGTCTAAAGCAAAGCCATCGAAAGGAAAAGCCTGAGCTGAGATTGCTGTCAGAAAAAAAAATCTTAATATATATGCTTAAACAATAATAAAGAATAAAGTGGTTTGCCTCTTTGATCAATACCAAGGGATTGATTAGGTCATACGCACTAAATTAAAGAAGAAAAAAAAAAGATTCAGGGAAGTTTTATATAATAATAGTAATAATACTAATAATAATAATTTAATAAGGAATTTAGCAAAAGAAAAAAAAAACTGAAATGGGGAATATTGATTAGTTAAAAGCGAGTATATTACAAAAACATTCGAGTTAGCCAATGTTGAACGTGTGGCAATTTGTCAAATTAAGAGATGCTAAAATATGTATCTCATGGCGTTTTACATCACATTCCAAAGAATAATATTACTTTCAAATTATACGTGAGAATCCTAATATTATAGACAGACAAGTGTAGCGCTTTAATAAACAATGTTGGGCACTAAGGTTTTAGAGCATAATTTAAAGGGTTTTATAATTCTCATGTTGAAGGAGAATTGAAATCTCATGTTATAGAGATAAAAAACATGTCATTCCCATGTGTTAGAAAAAATTATATATATACCCATGTCACACAAACGAAGGATATGTAAGAAAATTGTAATTCTTATGTTAAATGAGAATTATAAAATCCTAATTTAAAATGGCAGGAAAGGAAAAAAGCAAAGTAGATTTAATGCTTTAGAAATTAATAAAGGATCATATCATTCCTATAAGCACGTTTTTAAGGGTATGCATGTATATATGAGTGTCACACACAAAGAAAATGAGAGGTCCAAAACATACAGCTATAAAAATGTTTGAATTATTATGGAATTTGATTTGTTCAATCAAGTTTGACCTGGCAGCTCACTTATTCGGGATAATGGAATATATATGAAGATATCTTCTTCTTTTTCATTTTTCGATACATATGATTATGAAGATATCTTCTACCCTGCTTCGGAGAAATACATATGCTTAACTATCATTCATACAATTATAATAAGGCCATGTTATATTTACAATTTTTTTTATTTACAAACTACATTAAATTTGATTGATCATATCTTAATTATGTAGTGTACGACCGATCGTACTTAGTGTAATTTGCAAAAAAAAAAAAAAAATGGATTCTATCCCTTATAATAATATGGATGGCTATATTTTATGGATTTTATAAGAGTTATGTTATAGGAAAAGTAATTGTGTTATGTTATAGAGATTCGTTTTGCGCGCCAGAGTTTTTTTTTTTTTGCTGCGGGACACATAAAATATTGTGAGTGTAGAAAATTTTTTGTGATTATGTTAAATAATAGATGATGAACTCATATTTTTATTTTGTCTACATGGGGCTCCTTTTCAAATCTTCGTAATCTGTGAGAGGTGTATACTCTGACACAGTTGTCTTATATTAGCACCTCTATTCATTAGTAGCACATGTAATTATATGTTGATTCTAACCAAGAGCTATTTTTTTAAAAGAAAACGTAAAAAGATATATAAATAATATAATGACTTAAAAATGTTTTTTTTTTCAATTCAAATTTAAAATGTACCTAAGTATAAACAGAATAATTTTTTAATTTTTTATGTATTAGTTCGATTAAATTTTCAACTAGAGTATTGCGAATCTACTAATTATATACGGATCCCAATATTTACATTAATTTTTAAATACATTATCTTATTTACAAGTTAATTTTCTCTATGAGAAATGGTAAGACAAACCACATGTTTTCAACCTTATTTGCATTTAACGATTCACATGATTAACTAATATATTAAAACTGTTAAATACAAATAGAATTGATAATTAATTATGAATTTAACACTTATATATATATATATATGTCCTAATATAAGTTGAGAATTACCCAAAATTACGCAAATTACAAAAAACTCACCCACATTTTAATCCATGTGCCCGGATACTCTATTAAATATTTCACGGGCAGGAACATACATTACCACTTGAAGTGACTTTATGTAAAATACAAAAAGCTTTCAATAAAGCGACAATATAGCCAAAGTGACCCAAATCAGAGTACTAATTAAACTAATACAAAGAAAGGAGCTAGCGAATGCTTTCATGGCAAATTGGACCTCTATCTTAATCATCTTTTTTTCCCTCCAAAACTTAACAAAAGAAACAAATGAAAAACCAAACAAAAAAAAAAGGGTAAAGTGTGTATCATTTTAAAGGATGTAAAATTATGTCATTTTAAGAGAGAGAAAGAGATAGATAAAGGAGGAGAGAGAGTTGACAAAAAAATAAAGGTGTGGGTCTCACCTCTTTGTGAGAGTGAAATGATATAAATTATGTCATTTAAAAAGATAAACATTTTTCCCAACAAAAAAACATCTTTAACAACCCCATAATCCCACATAAAGCTTGTGATTTTCTCATTGTGTGCTTGTCATGGAATATGCCACTCAATCTTTTTGAGTCTTGACAAAAGATGCATACTGTTCACACTTCACACTTCACACTTCACACTTATATATATATATATAAGAAGCCTTTGGAAATCAAATACTTTATATAAGTCCTTCATATATAATTCACCTCTCTCTCTCTCTCTCTCTCTTCTTTCCTTCTGCATTGGCAACCTAATTAAGACTAAAGCTGAAAGGATCAAAATGGGTTCCCAAAAAAAGGATCAATCACAAAAGAAAGAGAGTGCTTCATCAATATCCATCATTTTGAGATATGCTGATTGGTTTGATATTTTGCTCATGTTAATGGGAGCTTTGGGAGCAATAGGAGATGGAATGTCAACAAATATTTTGCTTCTATTTGCTAGCCGTATCATGAACAGCTTAGGTTATGGTAATAACCAACAAAATAATAATGGAAATTCCATGGCTGAAGTTGAAAAGGTAAGTTAAGTTAACGTTGACTTTCTCATTCTTGGTTCACTTCATTTTTCCACAATGTCTTCCTCTTATTAACACATAGGTCTAATCAACTTATATTTCTCTTTTTTTTTTTTTTTGGTTTTATTATTTACAGTGCAGCTTATATTTTGTCTACTTGGGATTGGCAGTTATGTTGATGGCCTTCATGGGTAATCCAAATTCAAACCTTCTTTTTATTTCCTTTTCTTTTTAAGGACAAAGGTGTATGAAAAGTTTTAATAAGCATTAAGCTAGCATCTTATAACAGTATATAGTAGGAGAAACCCTTTGTTTTTATATACATGTTTGGTCATTGATATGTTTGTAGTATCGGCTAGGTTATATTTACAAACTTTTTTGTTTACAAACTCTTACAAACTATACTATATTCTCCCGGGAGAATATAAATTTTTTCAACACTACATGCTTTTTATCTCTAGAACATAGTGTAATTTGTAAAAAAATTATAAAAAATTTGTTTTTTATATACATGTTTGGTCATTGATAGTATATATATGCAACCCTAAAAGGTAGAGAATTTTACAAAAAAGTAACTAGGAAATTACACTAACCAACAAGGTCAGTCATCTACATATCTAATATCTTGAATCTTGATGCAATTTAAGAAAAAACACTGGCCTGAAAAATAAAACCAAACCATATAATTATAGATAGGATTTAAAACTTTTAAGAATATATATTGCAAGATCTAGAGAATGAATATGAATATATTGATGATATTTTTGCAGAAGGCTATTGTTGGAGCAAAACAAGTGAGAGACAAGTGTTGAGAATTCGATACAAGTATTTGGAAGCTGTCCTAAGACAAGAAGTGGGGTTTTTTGATTCTCAATTAGCTACTACTTCTGAAATCATTAATAGCATATCAAAGGACACTTCTCTCATACAAGAAGTTCTAAGTGAAAAGGTTCATTTTCTTTTCTTTTCTTTTTCATCTTTGTAATTTTATGCACACTCCTTGTTATATCTATATTTGTGCCTTAAGTATACCATATTCTTCTATATATTTTCTTCTCATCCTTAATTTTCCCCTTTCATCTTGGTTTTTCAGGTGCCTCTATTTTTCATGCACTTATCATCATTCATCTCTGGGGTTGCATTTGCCACCTACTTCTCTTGGAGGTTGGCTTTAGTAGCATTCCCAACACTGCTTTTGCTCATAATCCCTGGCATGATTTATGGCAAATACCTTATCCATTTATCAAAGTTATCTGTCAAAGAATATGGAAAAGCAAACGCCATTGTAGAACAAGCACTAAGCTCTATTAAAACAGTTTATTCATTCACTGCGGAGAGGAGAATCTTGTGTAGATATTCAGAGATATTAGATAGAACTTCAAGGCTTGGAATCAAACAAGGCATAGCTAAGGGTCTTGCTGTAGGAAGCACAGGTCTTTCTTTTGCAATATGGGCTTTTCTTGCTTGGTATGGAAGCCATTTGGTTATGTACAAAGGTGCAAGTGGTGGAAGGATCTATGCAGCTGGCATTTCCTTCATAATGAGTGGATTGTAAGTAGTTTCTTGTATCTATTATCTCTTTTCCTTTTTGTTAAGCTTTAATTTCCAATCATATAAATGTTTATATATATGTTTGAGTTTCGAGGGAGAGCAAAGAGTAGTGGTAAGATTGCTTCTTTGTGATTGAAAGATCACGGATTACCTTCGGGGGGGTGTTTGTTTCGAGAGTTTTCCCCAGTTTCCAAGCGAAATGCATAATGCATTCTCAATTCCCCATGTTTGGTTCATGGATGAGATGAATTTGCCTATCAATCACAATTTCATGTAAAAATCAACAAAAACACTGTTCCAGAAAGCATCTCACGAAGTGGTATTTGTCTGAGAAAACCGGCTAAGTTATTCTAGTGGTACAAAAGGGTTATTTTTAAAAGGATAATTTTGTAATTTCAATAAGTTTTCCCATCAATATTTTATCTTCAACCAAACACATATTCAGGAATTTCATTCAATTTTCCTAGTAAAATTTCGCCTAACCAAATAACTTTTTTAAAACTTTTCTATCTAACTCATTTTCCCTGTATATCCCTAGTATTTATATTTCCCTAGTAAAAAAATTCTCACCTCAACCAAACACCCCCTCAGTTTACTGCACCCTACCTCAGAGTCTAATAAGGAGTGATTTTTATATATGTTTGAGTGAGCATAATTTTAATTAATACATTTTAGTGTGGTTGATGAAAATTAGTATGTCTAAATAAAAATTGGGATACCAGAAAGTTAAAGTAGTCTAATTCAAAGTTAAAACTGTACAATCTATACATCTAACATCTAGTAACAAACTTGTTATAGCTTTATACTTAATGCCAACCATTGACATCATTTTCTTTAGGGAAAAGAGGATCACAAATAATTAGTTTGATTCCATAAGTAATGTGTATGATAAGAATGGAATCAAGTCGCTTCAGAAAAGTGTTGATCTTTATCTTTCACTAATGTGCTAAATATTCTACTTGCTCATGATGATATTGTGGGCATAGTACTATTGGTAGTCTTCAATAGAAAAGGCGTTGAAAAGAAATCGAGTTGACATGTATGGCATTCAAAAAGTGATCTCTTATTAGATGAAAAGCAAATAATTAAGAGGTTTCACCTTTCACTTTATAATTGAGTGCTTTAAAATCGATTCAATGATGGTACTTAAAGTTGATCTTCAACTAGGACTAATTATTTCTACTTGAACTTATGTTGATGATGTTGATGAGAGTGAAAAAAAAACTCTTGAACTTGAATAGATAAAGAAAATAATTAATGATTAATCTCTATATTGCTTGAATGATCTTTTACATATTTCATCAATATAGCTTCAAATGACAAGAATAGGTAGAAGTGTTACATATGGATAGCTAATCTATAAAGCTGTAACAACTTTGTAACAAACATTGAAAACAAATCAGACAAGAGATCCATATTTGAAGGAAGTATTTATTGAATGAAGAGTTTGTAGCATTTGTTAGTAAGAAGTAAGATTTTCGTAGGATTAAGAAAAAATAATAATTTTTCTGTATAAGGCCATAAGCTTTTTAACTCTTACAATCAATGAATTCAAAGAGTACACTCCTTAAAATTTCATTCTTCTTGCTGGTGCTATAAGGAAAACTATAAATTAACTCTTAATTTTTTTTTTTTAAATTACAATTTTATTTTCTAGTGAATGTTCTACAGCTTGATTATATATATTAACATTCCTACATTTTGAACAAGGATGTTCAATTTGAATTTTATCATTCTTGATAGGATGTTCAATTTGAATTTTATCATTCTTGATAATCTTTCATTGGATAAACAGGTTTGTGATCTGTTTTAAGAATAAGATTATACTTACGACCTATTTTTTTTATAACAAATACTTACAACCTATTTTTCGTTTAGAACCTCTTATAACCATATCTTTAATAGTTGATTTCCGTCAATCAACGGTTATTATTTTCGCAAATTAAACTCATTAATTAATTATTAATTCGCAATAAATAATAATCGTTAATTGAAGGAAATCAACGATTAAGATATGGTTGTAAGAGGTTGTAAACAAAAATAGGTTATAAATATGAGTAAGGATATTCTAACTACCAAAAATTTTTTTAACTTTTCACATCACCATTGGATGAAAGAGAGAGAATGTTAAAAAGTTTTTAGAGAGAAAATATTAATCTAATGGTGATTAGATAGATAATAAGTTGGTAGTGGAAAATTTTAATAGTAAGAATATCTCTCCTCTATAAATATAACCTTCCTCCTGATTTAAAGTTCTATTTTTATTTTTATTTTATTTTTGTCAACAGGTCTCTAGAAAATATAAATAAATAAAATTTGGTAGTAGAGTTTTCGGATTTCTTTCAATCTAAGAGTAGTTTATCTATGTAACACAAAGTTTCATTGTATAAAAAACATTAAAAGATTATTTGCTTAGATATATTGGAAATTAGCATACCCTTAGCTATTAAAAATAGATAAGTTTCACTTTATTGGTTTTACCTTTACAATTTTCCACTACACCAAGAAACCTTTCACACTTCTTCATACACACACACACAACACACATTTTTTTTTTCCAATGCTAATGAATGAAATGTAAATGTAGATCCCTTGGAGTGGTACTTCCTGATTTGAAGTACTTCACGGAAGCATGTGTTGCTGCTTCAAGAATATTTAACATGATTGACAGAATACCAACAATTGATGGTGAAGACACAAAAGGACTTGTGTTAGAGCACATTAGTGGAAAGCTAGATTTTGAGCATGTGAAATTCACATACCCTTCTCGTCCAGATATGGTTGTACTTAGTGATTTCAATCTCAAAGTTGAAGCAGGGAAAACTGTTGCTCTTGTTGGTGCAAGTGGAAGTGGTAAGTCCACTGCAATAGCATTAGTTCAAAGATTCTATGATGTAGATGAAGGTGTTGTGAGGTTTGATGGTGTAGACATAAAAAGTCTACAATTGAAATGGATAAGAGGGAAAATGGGACTTGTAAGTCAAGAACATGCAATGTTTGGTACATCCATAAAGGAGAATATTATGTTTGGGAAGCCTGATGCTACTATGGATGAAATTGTTGCTGCAGCAATGGCAGCCAATGCTCATAACTTCATAAGGCAGCTTCCTGATGGTTATGAAACCAAGGTATGTCATATAGTCTCAACTCTCAATTGTTTACGGGGGGAAGGATCCGTTTACAAATTTTTTTGAATTTTGTTTACAAATTACACTATCTTCTCCCGGGAGAACATAATGTTGAGATATATAGTCTCACATTAGTTGGATGAACAACTAATGTGGAGTTTATAAGACCTTGGGCACTCCCACCCTTTGAGCTAGCTTTAAGATACTGAAGAATTCTCTCTACTGCCTGCATGTGTTTCAAAATCATAGTGAAACTAGTGTTCTCCCGGGAGAAGATAGTGTAGTTTGTAAGAGTTTGTAAACAAAAAAGTTTTGTTTATTTGTAAAATTTAAAATGATAAGAGTCTTTGCAATAAGTTAGTTTAATTAATTCCACATACACAAATTTCCAAGAACTTTAGGAACCTTATCTCATTTTCTCCAAAGACTAATATGTTTAGGGTACTTTTTGTTCTTTCATGTTAGTTAACATGGTCATATTATGTGATTATGTGAGAGGATCCTAATCATTCATGGACAAATCATCAATGATGACTTTTCTCTCCCTATTCCGATATTTTTTTTCTCTCTCATTTCTTATCACTATTGATTTGGCCATGAATGGTTAGGATCCTCTTACGTAACATGATCATATTAAATAACACGAGAGGTTTCACTTTCTGGTCTAGGGATAAAATTGAATTCTAATGTAGAAACCCAAATGGTTTTTCTTTTTTATTTTTACTTCTGTCAAAAATCAATCCTCCTAGAAGTTGAAGTTATATAACACTAGCATTCTCCCCTTGCCAGTGTTGTAGCTTTACTTAATAACTTAAACTTTGATATATCAAAGTCTCTCTAATTATGCAATAGTGATCAGTAGCTCACTCCTTATAATCCCAATTTTTCTAATTAAATTATAGTTTTAGCACAATCTTAGAACCTTAAGCTACACAAGAAAATTTTGATTCTATATTTAATATAATTCAGAAAATTTGCAGCTACTAACCTTATTGATTGTAAACTAGATTGGAGAAAGGGGAGCACTTCTTTCAGGAGGACAAAAGCAGCGAATAGCCATTGCAAGAGCCATCATTAAAAATCCTGTAATTCTCCTACTTGATGAAGCAACTAGTGCTCTTGACTCTGAATCAGAGTTACTGGTTCAGAATGCACTTGATCAGGCCTCCATGGGGAGGACTACATTGGTAGGTACAATATTCAATTTGTTCCTTAGTGAAGGACACTCTAATAAATCATCAAATGTATGCAATCCTATACATTAAACTACTTAGTTCACACATCAATTTTATTAAGAGGCATAAGACTTGCTTTCAATGTTGATATCATAGTATTATTAAGGGAAAAGTTCACCAATGCCTCTGTGGTTTGCTTCAGAATCACCTATACCCTTATGGTTTTTTTTTATCATATATGTCTCTGTACTTTGTAAAAAATAAAAAAACCACAGGGGGTATATGTGATAAAAAAACATACCCTTTTGCAAACCACAAAGGAATATATGATAAAAATAAAAACCACAGTGACATAAATGATTCTGGAGTAAACCACAGGGACATTGCTGAACTTTTCCCTATTAATTATCACACTGGATGAGTGAATGAACCAAGTTTACTTGCACCTCCTTTTTATAACACATGATGAACTTGATCAGGTTGTTGCACACAAGCTATCAACTATTCGAAATGCAGACCTCATAGCAGTTGTCAGTGGTGGTTGCATCATTGAAACTGGTACACACAATGAACTCATCACATGTCCAAATGGCCACTATGCAAAACTGGCAAAATTACAGACACAATTGAGCATTGATGACAAAGATCAAAATCCAGAACTAGGTGTTCTTTCTGCAGCTAGAAGCAGTGCAGGTAGAACAAGCACTGCCATGTCAAGCCCTTGCAACTTTCCAAAGTCACCATTGCCTGATGATACTAACCCTTCTCCTATGTCTCACCCTCCACCTTCTTTTCCAAGGCTTCTTTCTCTGAATGGACCTGAATGGAAGCAAGGTTTGATTGGAACACTCTCAGCTATAGCCTTTGGCTCAGTTCAACCCCTATATGCTTTAACCATTGGGGGTATGATATCTGCATTTTTTGCTGAAAGCCACCAAGAAATGAAACATAGAATAAGGACTTATTCTTTAATTTTCTCTTCCCTATCCCTTGCTTCTATTAGCCTCAATCTCTTGCAACACTATAATTTTGCTTGTATGGGAGCCAAGTTAACAAAAAGGATAAGATTGCACATGCTGGAGAAGATCTTAACCTTTGAAACTGCTTGGTTTGATGAGGAACAAAACTCAAGTGGAGCATTATGCTCAAGGTTGAGCAATGAGGCTTCCATGGTTAAGTCCCTCGTTGCGGACCGTCTCTCTTTACTAGTTCAAACCACTTCTTCTGTCACCATTGCAATGATCATAGGACTTGCTGTGGCTTGGAAACTTGCTCTTGTTATGATAGCAGTGCAGCCACTTACAATCCTTTGCTTCTATACACGAAAAGTGTTGCTCTCTACACTTTCAACCAAGTTTGTTAAGGCTCAGAATCAAAGTACACAAATTGCAGTGGAAGCAGTTTATAATCATAGAATTGTGACTTCATTTGGAAGCATCACAAAAGTTCTAAAACTATTTGATGAGGCTCAAGAGGAGCCAAGGAAGGAAGCTAGGAAGAAGTCTTGGCTAGCTGGCATTGGAATGGGTTCTGCTCAGTGCCTAACATTCATGTCATGGGCTTTGGATTTCTGGTATGGTGGTACATTGGTTGAAAAGGGAGAAATATCAGCAGGGGATGTGTTCAAAACATTTTTTGTATTGGTAAGCACTGGTAAGGTCATAGCTGATGCTGGAAGCATGACTTCTGACCTTGCTAAAAGCTCAACAGCAGTGGCATCTGTATTTCAAATTCTTGACAGGAAATCACTAATTCCCAAGGTATGTATGAAAGTATGTAGCTTTTATTGTTATAAAGCACACAGCATCAGAATTTAGTAAGGTTCAAATTCCATGTAAAATCTTTTTTCAAACTTAAAGACTATTGCTATTGTAAAGAACCTTGGGATACACCACCCCAAAAGCTAGCTCAAAGGATGAGAATGCCCAAGGCCTTATAAACTCCACATTAGTTGCACATACAACCAATATGGGACTATATATCTCAACACGTCCCCTCACACGAGAGCCCATTGGGTTTGAAGAGTGGATGATGCAACAGGCCCAACCTACCTGTGCTAAGAGAGTCCACAAGAGAAAGTGGGGGACGGCAAGGCTCTGATACCATGTAAAGAACCTTGGGATATACCACCCCAAAAGCTAGCTCAAAGGATGGGAGTGCCAAGGTTGGGGTGGTGTGTCCCAAGGTTCTTTGACAGCTATCTAGTATCTACTATGCTTTGAAGTTGTGGCTTAATCATTTTCTCTTTTACTAATGTTGAAAATATAGTAGCTGATGCCCTATGATGTTATTGTTACCAATTAGTGAATGTGTTGTTGGTTTGATTAGGCTGGAGATAGCAACAATGGCACCAAGTTGGAAAAGATGAGTGGAAAGATAGAGTTGAAGAATGTTGATTTTGCTTATCCAAGCAGGGCTGGGACCCAAGTATTGCACAAGTTTTGCTTGGAGGTGAAGCCAGGAAAAAGTGTTGGGCTGGTTGGTAAAAGTGGATGTGGAAAATCAACAGTGATTGCCTTAATTCAAAGATTCTATGATGTTGAGAGAGGTTCAGTGAAAGTGGATAACATGGACATAAGGGAATTAGATATTCACTGGTATAGGCAACACACAGCACTTGTTAGCCAAGAACCTGTTATATATTCTGGTAGCTTACGTGACAACATTTTGTTTGGGAAGCAAGATGCAACAGAGAATGAAGTGGTTGAGGCTGCAAGAGCTGCAAATGCTCATGAATTCATATCGTAAGTTTTCTCTTTACTAAATAGTTTGATGCTCACTAGTTACATTCATTTGTAAAATATGAATCAACTCAGATAGAGTATGCAAGTAGGCATTATTCTTGTTCCGGGTTTGTATGCCTGGGAATAGCTAGTCGGGCAATTAGCTGGTTTACCCGGAAGGACTTTACCCGGGTTATGGGCCAGTTACCTCCTATAATGATATTTGAGGTGGGTCCTACCATGATGGCACGATGAGGCTTATCATTACCCACGTTCAAAGTAATCCCCTCAACCAGTTGTATATATATATAGGAGAATACAGTAGGAAGGAGACACACTGAATCAGAAAGAACCTATATTGATGTTCATCCCGAACAATTCTCATGCATAATAAGAAGCTTTTAGTAATCACTGTATTTTTAATGTCAATTTATTCATAATTTCATGCTAGATGTGTTAAAACAGAATTGTTGTTACTTAGAATACAAGTAGAGTAGAGATCACAAGCTCAACCTCTTATAAAACAAAAGAACACATACGAGTTAATTCCCGTCCTTAGTTTAACATCACCAAATATGAGTTATATAAAAAAGACTGACATTATAATTATGTTATGGAAACCTTATCTAACAGCTTAAATTTTTGGGTTGAATTGATTCTTTATATGATATCAGGAGGTAGAGATCACAAGTTCAACCTCTTATAAAACAAAAGATCACATACAAGTTAATTCCCATCCTTAGTTTAACATTACCAAATATGAGTGATATTAAGCAAGACTGACATTATAATTATGTCATGAAAGCCTCACCTAACAGTTTAAACTTTTAAGTTGAATTAATTCTTTACATGATATTGGGATGACTAAGTGATCATTAGTTCGATCCTCACAGCCCATTTAAATGTTGTATTAGAAATTTTAGTTTTTTTTTTTAAATGTTCATTTTTCTTTATGGTAATGCAGATCACTGAAAGATGGATATGAAACTGAATGTGGAGAAAGGGGAGTACAGTTGTCAGGAGGACAAAAGCAGAGAATAGCAATTGCAAGGGCCATAATTAGAAACCCAACAATATTACTGCTAGATGAGGCAACAAGTGCTTTGGATGTGCAATCAGAACAAGTGGTGCAAGAAGCACTTGATAGGATTATGGTAGGAAGAACTACCATTGTTGTGGCACATAGGCTTAACACTATCAAAGAACTTGACTCAATTGCTTATGTGTCAGATGGCAAGGTTCTGGAACAAGGAACCTATGCTCACCTTAGGCACAAGAGAGGTGCCTTCTTTAACCTTTCAAGCCATCAAATCCAAACTTAGGTAATGTAAATTATTATAGGGATTAATGTTTCTCAAATTATCTCCTAAGTACATGTGAAAGTGTGTCGGACCCATATAAGGACATAGGAAGAGAAGAGAGAGAAAAAAAAATGGATCCCAAGCATTTTTTCTATATATGTAGGAGATAAAATTATCTCCTACTAATGCCATTATTATAATGTATAAATTGGTGTTAGCAATACCCAATATTGAAATGTTAGTAACAAACCTTTTTTACAAACTTTTTTTTACAAACTGGATACAAACTCTCTATTAATGGGGTTATACAAAAAAAATTAATAATATAATAAGAATATTATATTAAAAAAAAGTTTGTCAAATATGATATCCCTAATAACAAACCTGTTTTAACACCGTCTTCCTGGATCCACTCTCTATTAATGGGGTTAGCAAAAAAAATTAATGAATATAATAAGAATATTATATTAAAAAGAAAGTGTCAAATATTATGATACTTAACATTTCTTTTCGACTCAAGCCCACATAAGGTGAATTGGGTTTAAGCCCTTTTAATCCACTATTATATATTTATATGTATACACATCAAAATCTCTCTATTTAAGGGCTCTGAATATATGTACAAATGGGCTGGCACATGTGTAATATAAGATGTAAGGGTCCGGACCCTAAACCTATTAAATGGTCTAAACTAATAATTATAAAAAAAATTATGTGCATAAGAAATTCACTTAACTTGTCAATATATATATATATATATATATATATATATATATATATATATATATATATATATATATATATTTTCCTATTAAATTATGTGTATGAAATTGAAGTAGTGTATCTCAGTATTTTTATAAATAAATAAAACAAAATGACGTCATATAATTATTAAATTTCAAATAAGTGTCTCTCTATCATACTTTATAAGATTATAAATATAGTTATAATCCTAATACCTAATCTATCATTCCCCCTTTTTTTATATTTCGTTAAAGAAAATAAATGTTTGAGTGTGGAGAGTTGAAAGGATGCAAACTTGGGGTGAAAGTACGGACTAGAAAACAAATTAAGTAGTAAGACAAATAAGTAATATTTTATTTTATTTCAAAATAAACAAGGAGGTTCAATGAATAATAGAGAATACCAAATGGTTTAAATATACTGATTTAGTGGTAATATTAGAAGATTTTATTCTAAAAAAAAGTTTAAAATATTTATATTTTACATAACTTTCAACTGAAAGTAATTAAAATCGTATACATTTTTTTTTTTTTTGGTTACAAAAATCGTATACATTTTCTTTTCGATTAGGATCATTCTATACCGTATAGGTATAAGTTATATTTTCAAATTTTATCTTTGATTGTATTTAACTCTATCGATCCTGATTTAGTATATGTTTAAGCCGTTAGATCAAGCAAGTTAATGATCAAGATTTGGTATGAGACTTCTTATTCTTATATCGATATAAGATTATCTTGTCCCATAAAAATAATATTAATTATATATTTATATTTATTTAAAGAATTGAATATATATTTTAAGATAAAGTTTATAATAGAATAATATTTCTGCAGTTAATGCAAATAAGTTATCTTAATTTACTTCCAAAATGACGTCATTTTGGGATTTAAAAATTAAATAATTATAATTATATAGACTATAATAACCTGTAATAAATTAAAATTATAAAAATACTATATTTTGGTCCCAAAATGATATCGTATTAGGCTTAAGTTTAATGCAGATAACTTATGTAATAAGTACAGAAAAAGCGAACCCAATTTATAAAACTACACTAACAAAACCCATAACTAAATCATTTAAAGAATTGAATATTTAATATTTTTAAAGATAAAATTTATAAAGCTACACTAACAAAACCCATAACAAAAACGTGATTCTTTAGCAAAAACACATAAAAGAAAAGAGGCAAGATATTCTTGGTGTAAAAAAAATTAAAATAAAAAAAATCTTACAAAAAATCTTGATTTTTGATTTGTTTGTAACTTATAAAACCCTAAAAGGAAAGAGACAAGAGTGAAAAAAGAAATCTTACACTAAATTTGGATCATTGATTTGTTTGTAACTAATAGTTGAAATATCTAATAAATCAGAACTATTAAATATAAATATAATTAACGATTTATTTCTTGAGACATGTGTTTACTGCAGGTGTAAAAACAAACCCTTTTATTCGTTGATATATGTCTTTACTGCTCGTCTCAACAAACCCTTTTATTATTGGCTGAAATTTGGACTATTTTTTATTTTATGTATACTGTTTTTTTATTTAAAGTGTAGGCTTCGCTACCGGAGAAAGGACGAGACTAATCCCCAACCAAGAAGGAGGCACTTTTATCATTTAATTAAAAGAAGGACGTGCATAAAACGAAATCATATTTAAAAAGTCATTCTGAATTGCTTACGGAATCATTTAATTAAAAAAAATGCATAAAACGATATGCATTAATTAGTTTGTTTTCCGAATTGTTTCAATTTCAGAGTGTTCTGTTCATTGTTTCTTAAATTTAACTTCAAAATCAAATGTACGCAATTGTCAACCAAAAGAAGGGGAAGGAAACTTCAAATATTTTTCTTTGTTTTCCTTAACATCAACCAAAACGGCCATGAGATTAAATTTAACGTTGCGTGAAACTTTAGAAAATTTTATTTAATCACAAAGTTGGAGTGTTTCAGCATCATTCATATGATATGATATATTAATAAACAAGATTTGAATGTTCAGACACACACAAAAAAATTAAAAAACAAGATTTGAATTTATTGACTATATCAAAATTTATTGACACATATCAGCGACTCTGCATCGTTACATATATGAAAATTGGCAACCATATATGATAGTATATATGATAAGTTTTATTAATCTCTTATTAAAGGAGCTCATGTCATAGAGATAATTTTGTTGACTCCACCACCTGAGAAAATAAAAAGAATGAGACACGGTTATCGAAAGGTATATAAGAGGAAAAATTTATCTCATGTAACATGAGAATAATTTTTCCCACTGATTCTGGTTTTGAATAGAGTTAAAGAAGACAAAAACATTTACCAAAAAAAAGAAGAAGACAAAAACAACAACAATTAAGAGGAATTTCCAACCACTCCATGCACTGCTATATTCTTTCACTTGGGATCTTCGGACTCTTTTGAAGATAATTCAACTTGGCTCAGCAACTGCAACAATGTTTATCAAATTATATATGCATTTTTTGTGGTCTTTAAGATGATAAATTCTTAAGTGTTCTTGTGTCAATTCTATATTATTAAATATTTGCTACGTCAATTATGTGAATTATCATTGTCTCTCACTTTAACTGCATTACTGAATATCTCATGTATTGTTTGATTTTTTTAATTCAATGAAAATTAAAAAAAAAAATTGAAAGAAATAAGTTGTTTAAAAAGAAAATAAAAATAAGAATATTCAGGTTTACATTAAAAGAGAATTTAAAATTGAAATTAAACCATATATCAACTGAGTGTACTACTCTCATTTTAATAAAGGGAAAAATTTTTATTTTTTTTATTTTTTTCTCTGTCACATTTATTTAAAAATTAGTAGGTCTATTTTGAAGAAAAAAGAGAAAATCCATTTTATATAGGGAAAAAAGGAGAATAATTTACTGAAAAAAACCATTCACTTTTTTTATATGAGCATGGGTAAGAGAAAAAATATATTAAAAACAAAAATAAAAATATTAAATCATTTAACAAATAAAGGTGCAATTTTAATACTGCAAATGACGAGGCAAATATTTAGTAGTAGAAAAATCTTTACTTCCCAAAGCACCTAATTAAAATGTCTCCTTTAAAAAATGTGTTATTGGTTATGGCCATTTATGTTGTTATCTATGGTACCTGAAGGTAAGGCTCAACTTTCACCCTCAAATTTTCTTTCTCTACCTTCACTTTTTCATAAGTAGCTATCATCCTGCACGATTCAAATGGCTTTGTTAGCATGCACATAGGAAACATGCCTAGAATGAATTTTCAATCTTGCAATTTTATTTGGCAAGAAGGAACCAAAAGTTTAATTAATTAGGTCAAGTGTGAGAATCACCCTTCCAAGTTGCGTTCATCCAGAAATTCTATCATCTTATTGACTTCATTCAAAATCCTGACAGCACCAATGCTGAAAAAGGTAAGAGAATATTACTCATATGTATGCCTAATTATATGAAGTCATGAATATATATATATATATATATATATATATATATATATATATATATATATATATATATATATATATGGAGGCGTTCGATATAGGAGAAAAAAAAATTATCCAAAAATAATGATTCCTGAAAATATGGTGGGAAAATAAGTTTCACAGGAATATTACCAAAAAATTATTTGGTAGGTAAAAAATAGTATCGAAAAAATTGTACAAGTTTCCTATTCTAGTCAGCTTTTTCTCATACTTTTTTCTATTTTCCTAGCAATTCAAGAACATTCATAATTTACATACAAAATGAATTTCCAGGCAAATCACTTTTCCAAATAATTTTTTTGAAATGTGTACAATGATTTTTTTTGAAAACTCACCCTCACTTTATTAAGGTAAAGTTAAAACCACATGTTTCAAGAAAATTAACTCTCTCCATCTTATAAGCTAGAAGTTACTTATAAGATAAAGCTAAAAAAAAGAACTTACAAGAAGAAGCTAAAAGCTGTTTGATAATTATATAAAAAATTTAGTTTAAAAATTACTTAAAATCAATGTTTCAAGAAAATTATCTCTCTCTATCTTTATAACTCTTCAGTTAAAAAAAAACACACAATCCAAGAAAACAGATAAGAGCTTAAAAAAACTTCTCCTAGGAGCTTTTAGTTTTTAGTTTTTTTTTCTTTATTATAAAAAAAAAAACTTTTCATTATAAGAGTTTTTCTCAAAATCTGTTTGACCTGTAACTTATAGTTATAAATAACTTCTACCTTAAAAAAAATCCATGCACTAAGAATATAAAAAAATCCTCCAATCAAACATCCGGAAGGAAAGTAGTACCTCACCACGCTTCCCTTGAGTCGGTGAATGTACCTATTCATGACTTCCCTTTGCGTACCTACAAGTTCTTTGTGACTATATAAATAAACGTTCCATCAATTTTTTTGCATACATATATATAAATGAGTGTCATAGAAATTTCAAGAGAAACACTAAGTTAATATTTTGTGATTAATGTATGGTTCTGCACTTTGACTTACACAATTTGTTCAATCTGAGAAAACTGTCTAGTTGTATCCGTGAAGAACATAGAAAAAATCTCCTTAAGAAAGTCCGGGTTATTTCTGTCTTGCAGCCGCTCCAGCTGTTGAAACTGGCTTGAACTCAGAAATCCCTATAACATTTGGTACATATACAATTTTGTATCATTTGACCGGTAAACTTGATAATCAAAGGGATATGTTATTCTACATTTCTACGTATTTTTTTTTATATCTACTTTATTTATCTAATATATAAAGGTTAGATCAATTTTTTTGCATACATATATAAAAAAATCCTCCAATCAAACTAACGGTTATAATTTATTGTAAATTAATAATTAATTAATAATTTGATCCCATAAAGTACAACCGTTAGATTGACGGAAATCAACGGTAAGATTTCATGTACTTAGTAAGAAAAGTACCTACAAGTTCCCTTGACTATATATTAAAGGGGTCCATTTGGATCAATTTTTTTAAAAAATACTATTAAATGCAGTGCTTTTTTTAAAAGAAATTTCTAAAAGATAAAATTATTTTAATATCGTTTATCAATGATGGTTCTGCATTTTTTCTCCTTACACAATTGTAACCACAGAAAACTAGATCAACGTTGATAAAGGAAGAGAGAAAAAGAAATCATAATCATTCAAAAGTGAATCAATTAATATAAGGAAATAAATAAACAAAATGACGTAATTTTGGGATAGCCGGAGATAAACTTATCTCAAATTGCTTGAGAAATGTTGTTCCCTTTTACGTTTGGGTATGATTTGAAAATCACTTTTATATTTGGATGTTAAAAAAAAAAAAAACACTTTTTATATATAAAATTACAATAAAGGAGACATAAAAACATGATTGTGGGATAAGGAGAGGTAAAATGGGTATGATAAGATGAAGTTAAAATTGTATTTTAAAAATTTATATTATCTTTTTTCCAAAAAAAAATTATATTATCTTTTAATTTTTGCTTTTTTCAAAAGCAACCAACTACTGCCTAAAAAAACAGCATTTAAATTCTTATTTTATTTCAAATTTTACTTTTTAAAAAAGTTGTTATCCAACCATCTAAAATCTCTCAAAAGAACTTTTATTTAAAAAAAAAACTTTTTTATATAAAAAAAGCACATTTGGATGGAAAATAAATTGAAAAAGTTAGTTTTTTATATAAGAGTGATAAAAAAGATAGGCATGAAAAAGATAGAGAATAATCTACTTAATAACTAAATTGTGTTATATGTGAGAGATGATCTAGGAAGATATGGGGTCAAGGATGAAACTTTTTCAAATTTCAATTAGAAGATGAATCTCTATGACCGGAGATTTTATAAGATATGACTAAATGAACCAAAGAGAGTAAGAAAAAACAATTAAGCGGGGCAAAGATAACACATCCCTCAGCCGGGTAAATTGATAATATATCTATGGTTCGGAATATTTTGTTGTTTCAAAATTGTTATAAATTTTATGCTGGTTTCCTTAGTATGGAATCTGTTTTACCTCACTTTATTCCGAATTTATTTTAATAACTAAATTTTATACTAACATTCCACCGTGATAAACTTACAAGAGATACATTCATCAAAAAAAAAAAAAAAAAGATCACAAGAGGTATGTGGTTAGTAGCTTTTTGAAGGGCTTTTTTATGGCAAAAAGCCACCTAATCCAAACGGGGTTTTTGAGGAGAAATTTTTTGAATATTAAGAAATGTAATTGATAGGGAAATGGTTACAAAGTACATTAAAAAATAAAAAAAAAGTTATTTTGATGTAAAATTTTACCAGGAAAATTATGTGAAATTCCTGAATAAATCTATGTAAATAAAGTGTTAAACCTTATGGGCATGTTTAGAAGTTTTAAAGGGAAAGGAAGGAAATCTAAAGGTGAGAGAGGAGAAGTAAGGAAGGAAAATGAAAGGTATTATATTTCTTTTGTTAAAAGTTTAAAAAGGAGATATTTTTCCAATTTTATCCCTTTTCAAAAAATAATATAATTCTTATATTTTACAAATTACATTAAATTTAAAAAAATTAAAAATTATTTATGTAATTTCCAAATTTAAAAATAGTTTTCTCTCTAAAAAATGTTTCACCCTTGTTTTTTGAATTGAATGAGAGAAAATAAAAAAAAATTGAGAAAGAGAGTAAGGGCTCATAAGTAATTTATAATATTTTTCCTCTCAAACCCCTCGATTTTGGAGAACTCTGATTTTAAGGGTGATAAGGTATTGGATAATTGGAGAGTTTTGCAAAAGCTCCTATTCTTCTATTTCATTTTTTAAAACTCACATAAAAGGAGAAGACATAAACAAAACATTCTCTTTCATTTTCTTTCTCTCTTAGTATTGACTCTCAAACACACCCTATGTGAATGTTTTTTGGAACCCTATACACATCTCCTTTGACACTGCTAATCCGCATATCCAAAAGTAACTTTGATCCATTAGGATCAAATTCAAACCCAAAAAATAAAGAAAATACAGAAGAAACATCGAATTAAACTAATCTTGCATCCAAATGATATTAGAAAGTTTTATAAGACTTTCTATTTAGGGAAAAAAAGGTTTTACTTCAAAAGATAAAAAGAAAAAAATATGGCACCAATTTTTGAAAAAAGAACATTACACAGGCACGTCTTTTTATGTGATAATAAATATATGACCCTTAAACTAATTTGCATCCAAATGATATTAGAAAGTTTTATAAGACTTTTTATTTAGGAAAAACAAAAAAACTATAACAACTCTGATTGAAAAGAAGCATGTCAAAATAAGTGTACGAGGAAAGAGAAAAAAACCTCGTCAAAGAATGATTGTTTCATCGTTGCAATTTTGTTGTGCAAGTCATCAGAACTCTCCATTGTTTCAATTGCGGAACTGCCAGAATGGTTGAGCCACTTCACAAAATTTATAGCTGAAAAAAACAGTTTAGTTTGGAGCAGATAATGTATATAGGATTGCATTAGTTGTTAGCAAGAAAAAATAGTACAAAATCCAAACAAGATGATTGTTATATACTTTAGTAGTAATAGTTGCGATACACTTGGAATTATTATATCTTAAGAAGTTTTAATTAGTGCAATAATATTTTTTTTTTTAAGATTTGAATATATTTAACTTTTATGAGTCTGCCTAAAAAGTTACACTAGCTAAATCAGAAAAATTATTTGCCTTTAGGAGACCACCATATAATCCTTTTTGGGAGGGTACTTAAATGTATGGTACCCTGCTATATAAATTCAAATCATAAAAATTAATAATTAATAATTTATGTAAAAAATTTAAAAAAGTAGCATATATACAAATTTTCAGTAGATCCTAAATTAAATGACTAGAGATTTTCTCAACCTTTTCTAGTGCAGCTCGCCTAAATATTACTTGAGATTGCATGTCCTTTCAAATATTAAGATTAATTAGTTAGGTTACTTATTTGTTCCGGGGATTGTTTAAATTTATTATTTATAATAATGTTGGGTTTAATGTTTGTCGAAGTAATTTTATCTCAAATACACACATAAAAGTATGCGGGGTCCATATGGGTAGGGATATAAATAGGCTAGATTTTGATTTAAATATGTCAAGATTATGTAAAAATCCTTAGGATTGGCGTGATCTTTTAACTTATGTAGGCCCAAATTAAAAATCTGGTCTGACCTGTATTTAAAATAAAAAATCTTTGGCTATGACTGTTAGCCTGTTTAAGCCTATTATAAATTTAATAATTAAAAAATAACTAAAATAATATTACTTTATTATTCAAAATTATTAAAATAATAATTTTATTATTATATTTAATATAAATAATATGATATATGCCGGCCTGAAGGCATATAGGTCAGGTATGTACAAAAAAATCTATGACATGTTTTTTAAATAGATTTTTTTTAAAAGTCTAATTCTGTTCTATTTGACTATTTGGAATAACCCAAGTCTGGCATAAATAAGCTAAGTCGTAGGTCCCTGTAGGCCGGCCTAGCGATTTACACCCCTATTTATGGGTCTTAATGTCTTATGAGTAGAAAAAAAAGAAAAAATATAGATCCCACATATTTTTTATATGTGTAGGAGATAAAAGGACTTTAATTTTCTCATGTTATATTAAATTATTTATGTGATAATTTAATTTTTTTTGCTTTGTAACAAAATATTATAGCAATAGTCATACGTATAAGTAGAAAAATACATACTCTACCTTTATTCTATTTTTATCTATTTTTCAACCTTTATTTTCAGTATTTATATATTTATTTACTTCGCTTTCTTGAAAGGAGGTGCTAGGCAATTTCCCACGCACAAAATTCTGGTCGTTGAATTTAGAAAACTCAGTTGGTCAAAAAGTACATCAATTGCCTCCTAATTGACATCTGGCAATGACATAAACGTGTCACAAAATTTCAATGAATGACGTTTGTACTCTCAATATTATTATGGAAAAAACATCTATCATTTTTAAGGATACAAGTTTATATCATTTTTGTTATAAAAAAAAGTTTATATCATTTTAGATCTTAATCGTTGATTTCCGTCCATCAACAGTTATAATCTATTAGATCAAAATTATTAATTAATTAATAATAAATTTGGCCCATTAAGTTTGATCCAATAGATTACGGAAATAAACGGTTAGGATCTAAAAAGATATAAGCTTATATCCTTTTAAATGACATATATTATTCCCTATTATTATATAATGAAAATGATATATCACTTAGTCACGTACTAAAATTCTTACATTCATCTTAAATTTTTTTTTTTTTTTTTTACTTTTACATTTTTAGTAGCGATAAAATTATGGGTTTTATGTTTATTATGTTGTAGGAAAAATGATTATGTAATGTTATAAAGATTGGCTTTGCGTGCCATATTTTTTTCTTTTCTTTTTTTGTTTTAAAATGTGTGGGCCCCATAAAATATTGTGTGTGTAGGAAAATTTGTTGTGTTATGTTAAAGGATAAAATGAAAATCCTAAAATTTATATATATTCTCCTTTTATTATCATATTTACTTTCATACTAGTAGTAGGAAGATAGATTTTCTTCGTATTGATATCCTTATTATTTGATTTCCATTTCAAACCGACACTAATCTACACATTGCTTAGACACTAATCAAACAAAAATGATGATGTAAAACAAAAATAAAATTATCAAATCTAAATAAAACCAAAATAAAATATTAACCCAGTTATGAACTGTATAGTACCGATATCGACACATGACATGATGCGACATGACATTTCGACTCATTAATTCTAAAAAATATGAGATTTTGAAACATTAGGTCATGTTTTAATATTTAATAATATTCTTAATTTATAAATGTATATTATATTTAATATTCAATAATTTAAAAAAAATGAAACTAAACTTATAATATTGATCAATTTTTAGATATCCCAAATATTTATATTAAACTCAATAAAATGGTTATATAATCTAATAGTTGAAACAAAAAACTCAATCCAATGCAATCTTTGAATCTTTTTTAAAATTTCTATAACGTGTGTCGAAGTGTCGGAGAGTGTCGAAAAGTGTGGACTATGTAACACCGATACCGACTCGGGACACGTGACACGATACGATATGACACTCCGACACGTTAATTTTAAAAAATGTTAGATTTCGACACGTTAGGACTCGTTTTGATATTAAATAATATTTTTAATTTATGTAATGCATATTATATTTAATATTCAAGAATTTAACAAAAAAATGAATCTAAACTTATAATATTCATAAATTTTGCAAAGAAACACAAAAATATCTCAAATATTTATATTAAACTCAATAAAATGATAATCGTACTTCAACGAATCTAATAGTTAGAACTAAAAACTAAACGCATCGCAACCTTTGAACCTTTTTTTGAATTTTTATAACGAGTGTTGAAGTGTCGGGAAGTGTCAGAGTGTCGGGAAGTGTCGGACATGACACGTCAAGATTTTTGAAGTGTCGGTGCTTCATAGAGTGTGGATATAATTTTTGAAGTGTCGGTTCATAGGTTAGGAATAAGTTAGCTCAAATACCAAATGCATATAATTTAACGAGAAAAAAGAAATAAAACAGAAAAACTACAAAAAAAACTGTAACCAATAGATGTCTATTCCAAAATAAGGGAAAAAAAAATGAAAAAGAAAAACTATTATGGCTGCCATGGATGATGACCACGTTGTGGACCTGTGGTCTTGACTCAATATATTTGTATAAGAAAAAAACCATTCACTCTTTTCTCTTTGTTATAGAAAAAGTGCATAACTTGTTCAGAAACCTGAGATTTTCCTTCATTGTTCTTGCAACATGGGAAAACAGAACACACAATCCTATGATGCAACAAAATTCTCTGTTCTAAACTGCATCGACCTTTCCAATCCTGACATCAACCAATCCGTGAATTTGCTCAAACAGGTTGGTTTTTACACAACTTGGGTCAATTCACTTTCTTTGAATTGTAAACTTTTTTTCTTCTTTTTCTATGTGATTGATCATTATTTTGTTATTTTTTGTTTATTGGGGTTGTAAAAAAATAAATAAAAAAAGGCATGCTTGGATTCTGGTTTTTTCTATGTTGTCAATCATGGAATAAGCCAGGAATTCATGGAAGAGGTTTTTGCACAAAGCAAGAAATTTTTCACCCTTCCTCACAAGGAAAAGATGAAGGTTCTCAGGAATGAAAAGCATAGAGGATATACACCTGTTCTTGATGAACTACTTGATCCTGAAAACCAAGTACATGGTATGTACCTTAATTGCATGTTTATATAGTTTCTGCTATGTGTTTTTTTTCTTCATCTTTTTCTGAGCTTTGATATCCTTTTCCCTGCTGGGTTAAGTAGGAGATTACAAAGAAGGATATTATCTTGGAGTTGAAGTAGCTGAGGATGACCCAGAATCGCATAAACCTTTTTATGGGCCAAATAAATGGCCTGCTCCAGGTAAATGAGTCAAAATTTTGGCCTTTGAGACTTTTGGAGATGAAAAATATAATTTTTACCAAATAATTCATCCCTTTTCGTTGAATATTTGTTGAGATATATAGTCCCACATTGGTTGTATGTGCAACTAATGTGGAGTTTATAAGGCGTTGGACACTCCTACCCTTTGAGCTAGCTTTTAGGGTGGTGTATCCCAAGGTACTTTACAATATTCTATTGTTGTTTTTCTTTTCTTTTTTTAACCTTTTCATGAACTTTGTTGCCATGTAGATATTCTGCCTGGATGGAGGGAGACTATGGAAAAATACCATCAAGAAGCATTGTACGTTTCAGTGATTTTATTTATCTGCAATAACATGCAACCTTACTTGTTGAGATATATAAAACCATCAATGTAGCCTCATCTAACAGCTTAACTTTTTGGGTTGAATTGGTTCTTTACATGATATCAGAGCCTCGTGTCCCGAGTTCGATCCTTGCTGCCCCCACTTTCTTTCAAGTGGAATTTCTTTGTTCGCACAAGTATGTGGGCCTGTGCATTGTCCACCCTTCAAGCCCAGTGGGCTCTCGTGTGAGGGGGCGTGTTGAGATATATAAAACCATTAATATAGCATCATCTAACAGCTTAAGCTTTTGGTTGAATTGGTTCTTTACATTACTACTAGCCCTTTTGATCATTTTACCTGAGTCTTATATATTGAGCATATTTTTGGTTTTCAACCAACATTTTTTTCCCTGAGTCCTTGTCCAGTGTCTTGTTCCCTTGTTCTTTCTTGCCATGCTGGGAGTGGATTGAAGCCTTATTTTTCTTTATTTTCTTGTGAATGTTATTGCTCCCTTTTGTAAGTAAAAGAAAATTGATCATATTTAACTTCCTTGTTTATTTGTTTGTTTGTTTGGACTCAATTACTGTATTATGTTTAGTATTTATCAGATTAAAGGAAAAGGGCTTCTCATATTTGTCTTTTTTTTTTGGTTCGGTTTGTTTTACTGGGGAATTCAGAGAAGTGGGGAAAGCAGTTGCAAAGATAATTGCCCTAGCACTTGATTTGGATGCTAATTTTTTTGATCAACCAGAAATGCTGGGAGAGCCCATTGCAACTCTGCGTTTGCTGCACTACGAAGGTATTGAATCGGTTTTCTTGGTGTTTTGTAACTGGTACAATTACAAAGAGAAATAACTTATACAGTTGTATTCATCTTTGTTCCATGAAGGTCAAGTCTCAGATCCCTTAAAAGGATTATATGGAGCTGGAGCTCATACTGACTATGGTTTAATTACTCTTTTGGCAACAGATGATGTCTCAGGTCTTCAAGTAAGAAGGCAATGAGAGTGGATCCTCTCATGTGAAAAAGTGGTCATGTGGTCATATTATTCGATCACAACCATTCTTTAATGATGAGATAAGAGAGAGAAAAGTGTATAATTTTTAAATGAGTGGTTGTGATCAAATAACATGATCACATGATCACTTTTTCACATGAGAGGATCCATTCCCGAAGGCAATTGATATTTTTTTTCGATGTTACGAATATTGCGTAATTAATTAAGAACATTAATGTCTTGTATTGATGAATGTCTTGTATTGCAGATATGCAAGGATAGGGATGCTAAACCTCAGATATGGGAAGATGTGGCACCATTGAAAGGGTTAGTTCCTTTGTCACTGTAGGTTTAATAGGTTAAAAAAAGACGGTTATGGAGTGTTTTTTATTTGCGTTTTATGCAGTAATTGAAATTCTTCTTTCTCATTCATCCCGACCTTTTAATTTAGGAGATAATTTCTAAAAAATTTCAGACATGCCCTTTTTCTTTCAAGACTATTTCTTCTGGAGTTGTTTATCCTAATGCTATAGCCGGGCTTTCCAATTTTCATTCATACCAATCTATATGTATATGATGGGATCGTGTAAGAAGTCTTACCTTTCATTTGACAGCATCACAGTACATCACAAAACAATTCAACCAAAGTAAAATTACAATTATCTACCTAAGCTAATATATTTGTAAAATTTCTA
Source organism: Gastrolobium villosum (assembly GCA_032173675.1). Taxonomy (NCBI): domain Eukaryota; kingdom Viridiplantae; phylum Streptophyta; class Magnoliopsida; order Fabales; family Fabaceae; genus Gastrolobium; species Gastrolobium villosum. Next base: position 49,358 of record JAVKPL010004263.1, read on the forward strand.
TTCTTTTTGAGCTGAATTATATCATGTACTAAACATTTGTCATGCCCTTATACTGAACTGTTTACATAATTTAACTGATTGTTTATGTTGCAGAGCATTTGTAGTGAATCTTGGTGACATGCTGGAGCGGTGGAGCAACTGTATTTTCAAGTAAGAAATCTTTCCTACTTTTGAGTATTTCTGAGCTCGATTGAAGGCAGGCATAATTCTTGACCTTAGATTTAAATGTATATGTTGCAGGGCATTTGTAGGAATCTTGGTGACATGCTACCGTGATGCTCAAGGTCCCGGCTTCGACTCGGCCTCTCCGCAAAAAACGGGGGTAAGGCTTAACTCGATTCCCTTCCCCAGACACTCATGCGTGGGTATTGAACTGGGTCAGCCCTTTTTTAGAGGAACGTATATGACTGATATACAGCTTTTGTATGTGCTTGTATTTTATGAAAGATTGATTTGTGTGATGGTCAAGCTACTAGTGGGTGTCCTGCATTGTTGTGCTATAAGTATTTTTTCTATTTCTGATTGTTGTCTGCTAACTTTTTCATCTTCTTCGCTTAATTGTAGCCCGAGTTGGCTTGCCATTATTGTAAATTATTAACAGAAAGAGATAAATTCAAAGATGAAGAATGGAATTTGTATCTTGTTCAGACACTGCTCTAAAATTTATTTGAGTAAAAAAAGCTTGTTTCACAAGCTTTTACTGCTGTACAAAATTATTGAAATAATAACACACAAAAGCTAAAGATATAGAACTAAAACAATACAACTAACAAAAACATCCTTATATATCTTTACATAATATTTCCTTATCATTGTCTGTGACCATACTTATTGCCATGAGAGTTTCCTTGATGATAGATTTAGCTCTTAATGAATAAATGGTAATTGCATGTGCATATGGTCCATCACTTGTATATTTATAGGACTCAATAATTTAGAGCATTTATGTGGTATATGTTTCCTTTGGCTGCTTGAATGCTTGAAGCAGAAATTGCATAAGTTGGTATCAGAGCCTCATGTCATAGGTTCGATCCTCACCGTCCCTCACTTTCTCTTGTGGAATTCCTTAGCATATAGAGGTGGGTCTGTACATTATCCACTCTTCATGCCCAGTGGACTCTCGTGTGAGGGGGCGTGTTAAAGGAGTATATAAACCATTGATGAGCCTTCACTTAACAGCTTAAGCTTTTGAGTTGAAATGGTTCTTTACAATGTATACATACTCTTAGTATTTTTACGTGCTCTTATGAGACTTTAAATGTTGTGTGGTATTCTATCATTAGTTTCCAGAAAGAAAACATACTTATATATTGATAGATAAAACCTAAGCCAAGTAAAATATGTGATTAGACCTTTGGTGTATCTTTATAGTGCATCCTTGTTCATTTAAATTTTATTCATTGTATAATCAACAATTTGCTTTGCATTTATGCTCAGGTCCACACTGCACAGAGTTCTAGGAAATGGTCAAGAGAGATATTCTGTAAGCCCCAGCTATTTTTTTTCTGGTTCAACTTTTTCTTCTGTGGATTTTGATTTTTAATTTCATTGCAAAGCCAGTATTGCATTGTTAAATCTAAATTTATTTTGCCTCTCACAAGATCCTGCTGGTTGTGTGTATTTGAATTTTCAAATTGCTTCCTTTTCCAATCATTCATTGTGACCTTTATAACAAGGATTTGAAATACTATAAAGGTAAAATAAATGCTATTACTAATTGATCCCAATCATGATTAATTAATTTCAGTCTAATCATACCATAAATATTAATTAATACCGGGCGAACACCTTAACCAGAGGTCTTGATATTCCCTTTGGAAATGGAAATACATCTTGGTTACATAAAGTTGATATTCCCATTTTTTTTTTTTTGGACAATAACATGAAATTAAAAAAAAAATATAAAAAGAACAATCATTAAGCTAATAAATATTAATTAATACCGGGCGAACACCTTGGTGAGCAGTTGATATTCCCTTTTGCTGAGCCAATACATCTTGGTTACATAGTTGATATTCCCTTTTGTTTACATAGATAGTGACAAATTGTGAATCTTCTCCATGTTATTCTTTTCCAAAAATTTAATCCGTACAATATTTTTCCCATTCCTTGATTATGCATTTTTTTATCAGTTTCAACATAGAGAAAGCTTGGCTAAATCATGTTCATTTTCTTATCCCAGTGTTGTTGTTTTCTTTTAACAGATTGCATACTTTTTGGAGCCTAGTCATGATTGTCTAGTGGAGTGCTTGCCAACTTGCAAATCAGATAGTAATCCACCCAAGTGAGTTAAATTCTCCATCCATAATTTGATAGCATGTTGTGTTAGAGATATATAAAAAGCATTAATGTAGTCTCACGGAGTAGCGTAAGCTTTTGGGTTGAATTGGTTCTTTACATATTGTATGTTACAAAGTTAATATCACGGTCAGAAAGTAGGAAGCAGTCACATTAGGGAGAGTGAAAAATGAAGATGTGCTTTATGTAATGATCCTTAAATGTCTTACATCTCTGCATTTTCTGTTTTTCCCAGATTTCCTCCTATCTTATGCCGGGACTACCTGAGCCAGCGCTATAATGATACTCATGCTGATTTGAAAATTTACAAGAAACAACCAACTTGAGTTGTCAATGATTTGGAGATTTTTGTGTTTTAACCTCATCAATTACTTTAAGCATTTTGAACTGCATATTTTATTAGGAATAACACTGTCATACATTAGCCATGTTATATATAGATTTAGTTTAAATGGAAAATTAGAGTTTTTTATTATTTTGGGGTTGTGGGGGTAGGGGTAGTTTGCTGTTTGGTTAGTGCTTATTGTTAAACATAGAAGAAAAACATATATGAAATTAGCCACGAGGTGTATTATTTATTGTTCAATTCTAAATTTGGGAATGATAGAAGGATGAAATTACTATTGCTTCGTTCCCTTGCTTTTAGCCCATTCAATTTCTAATACGATTTGCAATGTAAGTTATTGTTTTGTGGGGTAGGATATGCTCACTATCAAAAATGTTTACCACTTTTACAATCAACCTAAATGTTTATCATCTTTACGACCAATCTAATTATCATTGATTTCTGTCAATCTAACGGTTATAATTTATTGGATTTATTGGGAATTAATAATTAATTAATAAATGCTACCTAATAATTTTTAATAAATTATAATCGTTAGATTGACGGAAATGTGATAAGTATATTCTTCCGCTTATTTTATTTGCTTTTATTTGTAGTGTTATATTTAGGACATGGTTTTGTCATTAATAGCAGGTTCAACAAAAGTGCTATCTCAAGCTTTTCATAAAAAATGAGCCAATGTTTTGCACTTAACTCCTCGTATCCACTCATTCATACATAAGAATACGAACATGCACATTGATGATTGAACGGTGAGGATAGGTATTACGTGAAGGTATTAGTTTATAGAGGAAATCATTTTGGTGTCATTGATGGACATTTTGTCTTACAAGATGACATGATTCGGATATGATATGAAAAACATCATGTTTGTGTCAATCCATATTGACGAAAAAGTGATTCGAAAAAATTGTTAATACTATTTGTGTTTATGTATAAACCCTTATCTTTATGGAGGAAGGATATTCTTACTACCAAATTTTTCTATTATTAACTTACTACCTATCTAATCACCATTGAATCAAAGAGAGAAAATGTTAAAAAGTTTTTGAAAAAAGAAAAAATGCTGATCCAATGATGATTAAATAGATAGCGAGTTAGTAGTAGAAGATTTTAATAGTAAAATTATTCCTCCTTGATATTTATGTAGGTCCAAAAATGATATCCTGATTCGAATTGTCATCCCTATTAGTTTGTCTAAAAACAGTTTAATTTGTTGGCCTCGAACCAAGATATCTCTCCCTACACGCATTGAGGAGACAATTTGACCCAAATTGTACGCATGCATGAACCAAAGCTCGTCCAGTGGTCCATTCCATTATGGTGAACCTTAACTTTCCTCAACTCGAGGAAAAAATTTAATATACAATGACGCCGAGTATCCAGTACAACCAGTGGCGGAGCCAGACAAGAATTCTAGGCAGTGCCAAAAAATAGAACCCAGCCATTAAACCACCAAGCAAACCAGCAAATTATGAGCACAAACATGGCAATGAGGTAGAATATTAGGAGCCAAGGTTCCTACGAAACCTGCCAGACCCACAACCAGGATCAGAACCCCTGGGATGATTACATGTCATAGGAGAAAATTGACACTGGTATTGGCTGGCTCATTTGTTAGCCAGATTCCAACACTAATGATTGGGGTTGAGAGTAGCACGACAACGAAGTTGATTACAGTCTATAACTGTAGTTTACTCCAATTTATTTGAATACATTAAAAAGAAAAATATTGTACAGTGCATAACAGTAAATCATACAAGAGTATCTCACACAGGAAAATTATCACATATCCTTAAAAAGGAAGAGATCTTCTTTCTACAAGAAAAACTGGACTATTAGATTCCACCAATCATGTGGATCCAATTGTAAGACCAAGTATATTCAAGGGTGGAATTGCTCTTGGAGGAATAATAAGCATATAAAATCTCTGTAAACCAAAGATTATATATTGGGAAGACAGGTGCGCACAAAAACATGCAGATTCAAAAGCAATAAAAATTAAAAAAAGTGAACAACTTTTAGCCCAACAGCAATAGCATCCATGAGCCCTTGAAGAAATTAGCCAAAAAAAAGCAAAATGTTCGACAAAAAAAAAATGCATTAGAAGCAGGCAAATAAAATAAGGATACAGCCTTTTCAAACAAAAAAACCCAATTCAAGTTAAAAAGACCACCTTTCAAAAAGAAACCTTGGGTGCTCAGAAAGATATATCACAAATTTGATATGACCAATGTTCATTTTTTTCCAGAAATATATTTGATCAAGACTCACGAAAACTTAAAGGGGGTTAAGCCAATTTCAAGTCAAACACAAGCTCTTTGAAAGTTTCTGGTCAACCCAAGACAATCAAATTCCCTTCATCCATGACTTAAACGTAAACAAATCAAGGTTTCGAATAGACAAAACAAGATTCAAATTCAAAACTAGAACTGTGATGACCGCATGCAACTTGCGAAAATAAATTAGATTGGTAACAAAACAAACCCTTAAAGTAATTTCATTGATTTAAGATCCCAATCCCAAACAAAACACATGCAAGCTCAAATCTTGATCAAATCCCAGAAAAGCAATAAAGTTCAAGAACAGAAATTTGACCCGAAGAGCTTGTAAATTCTGTGTGTAGAACTTATTGACGAGTTCTTTGAGGAATTGGGATCGAAAATCGGAGCAGAGTTTTTTAGAACATTGCTGGAAAACCTTGTCCAAGCCAGTGCCAACAGAGAATTTCTCTCATTTTCCCCTACCAGAATTACAGTCGACAATAGTTCTTTAGGAGCTGATGAAAACCAAGCCAGTGCCAAGGCACTGGCTGGTCTCAATGTGGCTCCGCCACTGAGTACAACGGTCATATTATAATCATGTATTATGTACGATACATAATTATAATAATAAAGTTTTTTTTCATTTCTTTTCAAACATTATTGGCTAACATAGCTGAAACAGAAAAAATAATTTTACTATTATAATTATGTATTACTCATAATATATAATTATAATAGACCATTGCATTAAGAATAATACATAGTTATAATAGACCATTGCATTGAATACCCAGTTGTACTGAAAATGCTTTCCAACTCGAGACTTTGACAACTATTTCGAGACCAGCTCAACAATGAATGGATGCATGTATTAGTAGAACACGTAAACATTCCATTCCTGCCAGATTCCTATCGATAAATACCAAAACTAAATAAATTGATAGGGTTTTATTAGTGTTATGTAACATAATGTAAGTGTTGTTTCCAACCCTTATATCAAAAGGGAGAGAGAAAGTGGATGATGAAAGAGAAAGAAAAATATGTAGACCCCACCTCTTTAATGTGTCTGTAAGAAAGCGAAGTTATATTATGTTAAATGATAAACATAAAACCAAATTGATAAACAGTTTGGTCTGAATTGTCTGATATTAGAATAAATGCAACATCACATCATAATATGCAAATTCTATCTTTAAATTTCAAATGCATTCAGTAAGCAAATGAAAATAATGCAACATCAACATAACCCAAAAAAGGGCATCAATTAAACAGAATCTAATTGTTGCTCGACTAATAAAATCGGGTCAAACAAGGTATTACTGGACCATACAAAACGAATTAAACAGGTCCAGCCTTGCATTTCAACCAAGTCCTAAAAACATGAACCATAAAAAGAAAAAAGAAAAATTGATCCTGAGCACAAGCTAAAAGAAAATTTAGGTGCCTTGTGCCCTTTGTTCTTTGGGAACGCCTTCTATTGCCATTATTGTTTAGGCCCATTTAATTGTCAAGATAACAATTGATAACCCTTCTCCACTCAAATGAAATAGACATTGTGATCATATTATGGGTTTTATAAGAGTTATGTTGTAGGAAAGATGATTGTGTAATGTTATAGAGGTTCATTTTACGTGCCTTAATTTTTTTTTTTTTTTGCTTTGAAAAGTGCGGACCCCACCAAATATTGTGTGTGTAGAAAAAAAAAATTTATGTCACGTTAAACGACAAACTAAGACCCCTTATAATATAGCTGCTTCAGTGGGCAGTGGCAAATAAAATTCTCTGCCCCACTTAGACATAACTCACCCCATTTTCTTTCTCATTGTTTTCTCTCTTTTTCCTTTTGCTTTCTCTCTCTATTATTTTGTTTGAGTGACAGATTTTTTTCTGCCACTGAAACAGAAATCATTTTCCCACAATCTTAATTGTCAACGTTACTTTAATTTAACGGTTCACGTGATTATTTAATTGTCAATGTTTTACGGTGAACCACCGTAAAACCCACCCATAACAATGTCTTCAAATGAGAACTACATACTACACTTTCTCAATTTTGTTCCACAAAACCTGACAAAGATCCAATGATCTTTTTAAACTGTTAACACCTTATAGGTCTTAGATTTCATTAATTCAATCTTAATTGTAGCCTACATTTTCTCGTTTTTTTTTTTTTTCTGGTTTGGTTGAAAACAATTTCCTTTTTTGGTACTTCAAAAACTTATTCGGTCAATATATAATCATAGGTCGATAACATGTATCCTATCATACAACAGCAACATATGAAAGAAAAGGCTTTGATACACTTGAAGATTTTATCAACCAAAAATATTGACAAAGTCTATGATACAGTTTATAGATAGAGTCATGACTGTTAGATTAGTCATTATTATATACACAGCAAAAGGGTTAATAACTGAGGTCATGTACCAAAAATCTCACGCAAAACAGAGGAATCAAAGAACGCAGCCTTTTGACTTTGTTTAATGGTATAAAGACTCGTGAGAGCTGACCCTGCAACCTTCCAAGCAAAGCCACATTTACTGACTGAATTCCTTTGAATGGCGTAGTCGTATGTAACGTGATATATAGCCAAAGCCTCATTATAAATATCACTTATTTTCTTTGGACTATCCTCCATCTTAGCAGCACCATACAATTTCTACAAGAGTGATTCACATCAACACCTCACAATATTGGAACTATTAGGGAATGTATGTGTTGAGATATATAAAACCATTAAAAAGCCCTCACCCACCATCTTAAACTTTTAGGTTGAATTGGTTCTTTTCATGGTATCGGAGCGTTCGAAATCTCACTGCCTCCCACTTTCTTTGTAGTGGAATTTTCACATGTAGGTGGGCTTGTATGTTGTCCACCCTTCAAGCCCAGTGGACTCTCGTGTGAGGGGGGCGTGTTGAGATATATAGTCCCACATTGGTTGTATGGGCAACTAATGTGGCCTTTATAAGGCCTTGGGCACTCCCACACTTGGAGCAAGCTTTTGCGGTGGTGTATCCCAAAATTCTTTGACATGGAATTTCTTTGTTCGCACGGGTAGGTGGACTTGTGCATTATCCACCCTTCAAGCCCAGTGGGCTCTCGTGTGAGGGGGGCGTGTTGAGATAAATAAAATCATTAAAAAGCCCTCACCCACCAGCTTAAATTTTTGGATTGAATTGGTTCTTTACGGTATGTCTGAAACTAGAGCCTGGACAAAGAAAGAAAAATTGAAGACAAACTTTACCTGCCTATAAGTCTTAATGACTTCAGCGGCCTCATCTTTGGCGTTAGAATTGTTGTTTAAAGCATTAGTCATATCCTTCTTGTACTCTCTATATAATGCTTCCCACTTCTCCATGCAGCTTACAGGTATTTCAACATTAAAACAGGGGAGTTTTCTAATTTCTGATAGCATGGACAAGAATAAAATAGTAAAAATACATGAAGCTGAATCAGCTGATGGAGGGGTTGATAATCAACATGGATGTCATGGAGAAATATGGCATCAAGCTATGAAGTATTGAACAAATAAATAAATAACTGACTTGATTTTGAGTTCTCACCTTTCACAGACACATCTTCAGTTTGCCATCTGCTAACCTCATCATAAATTAAACCTAGAATAGAGGTTGAAGTGAATGATCTGTCCCTTTCCATATAGTGCGGGAACATTTCTGCAGCCAAATCATTTGGAACTTGGATCTGTTGTTAAAGAATTACCACAAGGTTCAAATTAGAAAACTCAATAGAAAGCTATTTCTTGAAGACCAGAGTTTGTGAAAAATTACTAAAACTGAATTCATGTCGACTAACAATCATCCATAACTACTATAAAGAACTTTGGGATACACCACCCCAAAAGCTAGCTCAAAGGGTGGGAGTGCCCAAGGCCTTATAAACTCCACATTAGTTGCTCATACAATCAATGTGGGACTATATATCTCAATGCGCCCCCTCACACAAGAGCCCATTGGGCTTGAAGAGTGGATGATGCAACAGGCCCAGCCTACCTGTGTTAAGAAATTCCATAAGAGAAAATGGGGGGCAGCGAGGTTTGAACCGAGAGACGAGGCTCTGATACCATATAAAGAACCTTGGGATACACCACCCCAAAAGCTAGCTCGAAGGGTGGGAGTGCCCAAGACCTTATAAACTCCATATAGTTTCTCTTACGACCAATGTGGGACTATATATCTCAACAACTATCAAAATCTTTTTTCAATCCCAAAATTAACATTTAAATGATGGAAAACCAAAGAGCACTAATAATGGATTTAAGAATGTAAACACTCATCATCTCAAAAATCATTAGTTAGGGTAACAGAGAATTGATTGTCATCAAATGTGTAAGAATTGTTAACAGATTACTGATAAGCAGAGAGCAACCAACATCTGTAATTTTGGACAACATACTGAATAAGCAGAGTGGTGCCCAAAATTATGGACTCCTAAGATTTACTCAATGTGAAGAAAGGTCGTCATGGTAATTGTAAATGTACTCAACTAATCATAGCATTGCCTGCAGTCAAAGATCCACGATATGTCATGACTTAAGAAAATTAACCTTAGATCAAAAGATTTTCTATGATAAGTTTATGAATATTTCAACTTTTCAGTCATTTTATTTTTATTTTTTTGTCAATAGCTGACATTATCTATATCTAAAGTGCTAACATCAGTAAAAATTCTTGACACATAATTTGAGAACCTCCGAAGGTCAACCTAGCACAAGTTCACACATTTCCTCCTAGGGCACAGGACCCTTTGTGTATTGCGACAACTTGAGCATATAAACAGTAAAATGGCTAGCTACATATAGATATCATTACAAAACATGCCTTGTAATATGGGGACATTAGCCCACCTGCTTTTTGTAAAATGAATTAGTAGTTAAAAAAGGTTTCAAGTCCAACTAAAGAGGCAGATAATGTAGTAACCAAACAATAATACAATACTAACCTTTCTTCCACCTTTCTTAGGAGCATCTAATGCCTCATAGTATATATCAATTAATTGAAGTATATTTTCCTTCAGACGTTCCTTCTCCTGTTCTCTAGTGCAGCCATTTCTTAATGTCAAAAAACGATCCATGAGTGCCATCCAGCTATCAGCTGCCACACCTATTGCATTACTGGAAAAAAAGAGAATGTTTTTATGCATGGATCATAGAATTAAAACTGGAAAAGTTCTTTATTCCAACTTGATATCCTGTCACAGTTCTTTTTCCTCTAGGGATGAAGTATATATAATAAAAGTTCTTTTTCACTTCAGGAAAGCAAGATGTTAATACCCAATTCTAAATATATATTCACATGCACACCTAAAATTGGAATAAAAACTATAAAGAAGGAATTTGGTATAAAAGTTCTGGCCAAGGTTCAGCATCAGCTAAAGTGCATTAAAAGGCTTTTTAACACTACATTATGTCTGACAAAATTTCACAAGGAAAGCAAATGTTAATACCCAATTCTTTGTGAAATATATATTAACATGCACAACATTTCCAACATAAATGGTCAATATGAAAAACTATAAAGTGCTATCAGTTCCTCAGTTGAAACACACACTTGACTTTTTACACACACAAATCATATATAAGAATCGCAAGGTGAAGAACGTTCCACCCAAGGGTCACTCTTTGTGAAATATTGTAACAGCTGAAACATTTCCAACATAAATGGTCAATATGAAAAACTATAAAGTGCTATCAGTTTCCCCAGCAAACACACACACAAAGCATATACAAGGATACTATCAATTTGCATGACGAAAAACAACGGAAAAAAATCTGAGCTTCAGTTTTGTGAAGATAGGTGGAAAAGGCTACATTCAAACATTCAAATCTCAATTACTCAAAATGATTATACTGCCTCATTTACGCTTTGTATGACCTCTAGTTTTCCCAAGCCATCCCATTTTACGATTACTAATTAAGCGTCAATTTAATAATCTTCAAACCCTTTTCCATAAACTAATCCCAACCTAGTCTGTATGACCTCTGATAGCCTGACTCTAACACATTCACCAAAATATAACATTGGACTATTTAGAACTAACATTCATCCCACCCATCATCTTATGTTCACAAGACACAAATTGACAAATAGATTTAAGGAATTTTCAGCTTGTTAAAATATATACATTCTTAAATTGTGTTGCTTTTCTGTTATCTAATTATCAATATTTTCAAAAGCCTTCAACATGCTAATACTTCAGTATGGGCCAATCAGCTTGCAAAACCATTTATGTAGTTTCCCTATCAACTTAAAGCTTTTGGGTTAATTGATTTATGACATGCGATCAGAGTCTATTGCTGGCTGTTGGTACATTTTATGGGCAAGATTGGCCCTAATGGTAAGATTGATCACCTGAAGGCTCGTTTGGTGGTGGCTATAGGATATACCCAGATTTTTGGCTGAGGACACCTTATCAACAGTGGTGAAGATGGCTTCTGTTTGCCTATTTCTGTTTATGGCTGCTTTTTGCCACCAGCCTCTTCATCAATTGGATAACAAGAATATTTTTCCTACATGGTGATTTTACAGAAGAAGTTTATAAAGAGCAACCTCTAGGATTTGTTGTTTTCCAGGCATAGTCTGTCATCACAACAAATTATTGTATGGCCCTAAGCAATCTCCTTAGGCTTGGTTTGGCCAGTTGAGCACCTAGTTCAGCACTTCATATGACATTAAGGGAAGCAGACTACTCTTATCTTTTACCGCCATTCAGCTCAAAGATGTAATTTTTAATTGCATATGCCACAACATTATTATCATTGGTAATGATTATGATACAGTTCTGCCAAGTAGAAAGCTCGGGAAGGTGTACGAGAGGAAGAGGCACATGGGATTGTTGCCAATTCCAGGTGCTGACTCAGCATTAGTTACTGTTACAAACCCTCAACCCAAAATATAAATCAATAACAGAGAACCAAGTGTTTTTGGCCTGAATAATCAGATTTTTTCATATATTGATGGAAATCAAATGACAATTACAGGGACTCTGACAATTAACCGAGACAATTTAACAAGAAAAGGATGATTACATGAACTAGAAAATGCTTCACAGTAAAGGAAAAGCAATAATGTGAGACAATTCTAGAGGTCTCACTCTCTCCCAATCCCAACAGTCAATACTCAGATTCCAGAATGCCTTCCCATGCTCCTTTCCCTCTGCTTATAACTAACTCCAAGTCACCTCCACGCTCTCCATTCTGTTACGGGGTAATTTGGGAAACTCCTAGCTGACGTGGCGATAGCTGTGTATGTTTGCTAACTAGGATCGTATTAGTTACCAAGGCAGGGAATAAGTTGGTTGGGGTCACATTTTTAGCATCACACGAAGGCTGGGATATATAGAGGAGAAAAGACTATTTTGAAGGCATCTTTGGACTTGGGACTTTTGGGCACCTCTTGGGTGATTTGGAAGAGACTAGAGCCTCTCAAATTGCTCTAGGTCCTTTAGAGTTATTGTCTCTTTTCTGTAATCGTCTCTGTTAATTGTCTCTTCCTTACTGTTATTGTAATTTTCCAAGCATTATGTTGTCTCTAAAAAAAAGAGCTTAAAAAATAAGCTAAAAGCTGTTTGGAAATCACATAAAAATTTTAGCTTAAAAATTACTTAAAAGCACATATTTCAAAAAAATTATCCCTCTCTCTATCTTTATCACCCTTCATTTAAAAAAAACAAAATTGTAAAAAAAAGCTCCTCGTTGGGCTAATATCAATATATTCTTGAGTCCAAACAAGCACTATGTTGTCTCTGATATTGTAATAGCTTCAATGAACTTGTATCGTTGGATTAATATCAATATAATGTTCTTGAGTTGTTTCTGGAACTATATTGTTGATCTCTATCAGATTACCATGGCATTATTCAGATAGATAAAACAATATCTTGGTCATTGATTTCGGACCAAAGACTTCGGAAAACTACCATACTCTTTGGAAGTAGAGATAGAAGAATCAAAGGATGGTATCAAAGCTTTAATGACAATATGATCTTGAGTTCAATCCTTATTGTCCCCATTCTTCTAAATAAAAGCTAAAATTTAGCGCAAGATAAGGTTGGCAATTCAATCCCTATTGTCCCCATTTTTCTAAACAAAAACTAAAATTTAGCGCAAGATAAGGTTGGCCTGTACATTGCCTGTGCTTTAAGCCCAAGTGTTTTTTACGTGTGAAGAAACGTGTTAGATATAAAACTATTCATGTTCTTTCACTCAACAACCTAAGCTTTTGGAATGATATAACTCATCAAGTAATAGAAGAGGCGCTTATCATATGCACGTGATTTGATTTCTGTAACACATCTTTAATATGAGCTATAGAACTCTACAAATAACTTCTCATCTTCCAGTCTAAAAAATAAATACGGAAAAATTAAGGTAAAAAATCTAATTCAAAACTAATGTTCATCAAAAATTGCGGAAATCATGGTATTTTTATAATTTTAATTTATTAGGGTAAGTATCACTACTCTATGGTTCCCTCTTTTTTCCCAAAATTAACTAACTCAAAACAATTCTGTTCCCTCTTTAACTAACTACAATCTGCTCATGGCATGATTTTAACTGTTTCAGTATCAGAAGCCAATCTGTGTCGTTTTGCCCCACAACTGTTACCTACAGTAGTATAATGAGCAAAGAGCAGTGCATAAAAAAATTACTGCTATCAAGATTGTAGAGTACAATATTACTAGGAATGATCCAATCGAGCACCAATCTAGTCTGACAAGCAATATTTATTAACTAAATGACTAAAATGAAAATTGACGTAACAAGCAAAAAGCCCCAGCTGTTCAAATTTTATTATAAGCCATACAAACAATTTTGTATTGAATTACAAACTAAAAAGAAAAACGGAAAGTGCAACAGTTAACATTTAATTAAAAACTAAAACACTGAAAAAATACAATTACTTCAATACGAATAGAACTAGCAAGAAAATACAGAAGGCTTATGAATAGAAATTGAAACCTGAGGATTTTTTGAAACCCAGTACAAGTCACCATCAAAATCACCTCCACTTATCTCATCTGCCACAGAGCGAGGTCCAACACATGGGAAAAAAATTGCATATTTGCTATGGCCAACAAAAGATTCTAATTCCTCCACATATCTGGCATGCAGTATGTGAACGTCCCCAAAATGTAAACCGGGATTTCGATAAACCAGCACATCCCCAGTAATTTGGCCATTTTCACTACAAAGGAATGAAACAATCAGCACAAACATGATTATGTTGCAAACATAATTCGCATAACAAAAACCCACTGGTGCGTTGACTATGAACCTATGATCATAGCATTTTGTCTATGCTTATCAATATTGAATACCATTAAGATGAGTGATTACGCCCACCCTCTCTCCTAGGCTAAAGTTAGACTTCTATATTTGGCATTAACATCATAACAACACAATTAAAAAGGTAGACACGACAGATACAAAAATTCAACTTCCTAACGGAAAGAACATATGATGATATATAGTAAGAATCCATACCAGATAGCTAACATGTCTTTGATAAAACAATAATAAAAATTAGACCGATTATACAAATTCTTGAAGAACAACACTAATCTTATCAAGAGACATACTATAATCAAATCATAACTACTGAAGAATGAAAGAGTTTATGATATTTTTGTTGAATATACACGACAAGCATTGCAAAAGTAAACAAATTGCCAACACAAATGGCAAAAGCTTATTATTTAGAAACCCTTAAGTTTAATAAAAATCAATATACCATTCCATTCAGATATTAAACAATGCACTCCATTTTAAGGGTGAAGATGAAAAAAAACAATAGATAAAACACGTCTAACATTAATATTTTTAATTTTTAATTTTTTGATAAAAGATTAATTGATTAGGAAAATTAGGAGATTCATGCTTACAGAATTATACAAACTTGATTCTTTTCTAGGCATCCGGTGGGATCAACAGTCCCCATTAAATAAAAACAATCAGGTACATAAAGCTTCCCTCCTCTAAGCCTCTTTTTTTCCTCCTTTGCAAGTATAGACAGATGATAATGCAAAAATGGCTCATCAAGAGGAATTCCACATAAAATCATTCCTGCTGCATTGTATTCATCCATCTCACCATGGTTGACAGAAGCTGCAAGTTAACCAACAATTGAAAAATATTGCTGAGGGGGATTCCCGATTCCCACATATTTTAGGTAGTAGAACAATTAGATTCGTATCCAAATAAAGAGACTTTGGATGAAATATGAACAAAAGAAATATTAGCAACTTAAAATATGTATGAGAAACTACCTTTGAGTGCAACACGCTTATTCGAGAAAACATGTTCTGTATCTTCCAAATTACTCCTAAGCACGTCCATGAAGTATTCATTTGGCACTCCTCCATAGCTTAGAAGTGCAATCAGATTCTTAGATAAAAATGTTCTATTTGACTTGTTGCTGAAACATGCAGGCTTCATATCAGATTGCTTTTCAAAAGATACAAAAAAAAAAAAAAGTTGCTACTCATGAATACAAAAGGATAGGTCCAGCTCCTAACAGCTTCAAACATTAGGCAAGTTGGTTCGGAAAGATAGAATCAGCATATGAATAGAAGAAACAAATACATCACAAGAACCATAAATTTTCCTCCAGATGAGACATATGAATATATGTGCCTTCCAAACATTTTACTCTTCAGTTCTTGCTTCGACAGGGTACACCATGTCAGTTGTGCACCAGACCAATGGGCACAAGCAATTCATCCCTGCACGGTGAAACCCAAATATGAAGGTGTCAAAGCAACTGTATGTGCCCGTTGGTCTAGTCCAGAGCTAATGTGATGCATCCTGATAAAGGAAGGCAGATTTGTTATCATGTCAGCAATATTACGTAAGTGGACACACATCCTATCAGATTAAGCTTTTAAAATCATCGAAAATATAAGGTTCACATACAGATATTATGAAGTTTAAAATAAAAATAAATAAACTCCGTAAGGTATGTCTGCACCCTTCAATATTCAGTAATAGACATATATATAATTCATCATGTCAACAAGTATGATCAGTTTATTGGAACAAGCCCAAGCAACATATTAGCAGCATGAGTTCACAATATCAGCCCTGTTGAAATGTAAAAGTGAAATACCTTGTCGCTACTACCTCCATTGAATTTATGCTTTGAATATTCTGAAGGCTTGAGTCTGTCTCAACCTTAATCATTGAAGGCCGGACCTGTATTGTCCTCGGAGGAAGCTGCAAGATTCAAAAATACAAAATCAGAATCACAAGCAGTATGGATAAGTAAGAAAATAAATAAAAGAACCACAAGCTTAAAAAAAGTGAAAAACAATATGGTAAATTTGCCCAATTATTAACTCTCAAGATGGACAAATGTTGTAGGCATTACTTGTGACAGCAAGCTACCTCTCAAACTCAGGAAAATTCTATTGGACAGCTATAAGACCAACATGCACAAAACTTCAATGAAATCTTTCATATAATGCCCTCTGTGTCCACCAAATTATATTGCTAAGAATATTTCATAAACGTGTTGTCTATCTTAAACATTTTGTCATGCAAAACTCCAAGTTCCAATTAATCAGTGAGAACTAGTGTACACCTGTGGAAATCATTGGGATGAAAGCACTGAAAGCAATGTTGTTAAAACGTAAAGTCTATCCAAAAACGGTAAGGATGAGCAGAAACATAAAATCGTAAAACCTAAATGTAGGGTAAGAGTTTACTACGTAAAATATATATATTCAACATATATAAAACCAAAACACACCAACATGTTTATTTCATAAGAACGTCAATTTTAATCGTTGTTTTAATTTATATAGAATGATTTTAATGTATTAATTATATGAGTTATTAAATTTAAGTAGATTAATGACTAAGAATATCAACAACAACAACACCACCACCTTTATCCCAAATCAACTGGGGTAAATGGTAATGACTGAGAATATATATAAAAAAAATTATTATATTATATATATATATATATTATATTTTTTAACTATGCAAAAAAAATCATATTACATATATTTTTATATTATTCATAGATTTATTAATTACTTAACTAGTTTGATTAAAACCAGGTAAAATTACATTAGCGACAAACAATTTTCTAACAAGAAAATTTGATTCGAGATCAACCATTAAACTCATAATTTCTTACCAGTAGATCTACTTTATCTTTATATAGTGCAACAAGCTAATAAACAGTTAAAGCATTGATTTACCGAGATGATAAATAATATAAAAAAAAGAGAGGGAGGGAATAGCTTTAGGTGAAACATCAAACATTAGAGTGTGGCGGTGAGTTTATATCACTTCACTCACAATCTTCTTCTTTGTTCCGTTTTATTAACACTTAACATTACTTTTTTCTTCGTCGCTCTTCTCTCTCTCTCTTTCTTTGACCCTCCTTCTCTTAGCGTTTTGGTTTGGCTTGGAGTAACAACCAACAATGACGAAGGTATTGGCAATGAAGCTCTTTTTCTCCTTCTTCATCGTCTTCGCTTCCATCTCTCTCCCCGCCTCATCAGATCTGACCCTTCAGATCACCTTTGCAATGGTTACCCTCTATTTATTTTTTTTTCAATACTGAGTCAACTCGAACTCGTCGAGTCAACCGAGTTAACTCGGCATTTCAACCCAAATTCCGTTTCTACCTTAGTATGAGAACCTTTTTTGACCAAAAAATATAGAAACAGACGTTTCTACTAGTTGGAACGACTTTAACACAACAATAATTGAAAGACAGAAAGTACAAAACATTGATGATATACACAATTACTTTTAAAATATCAACCAAGAAAATTTTAAAAAGCACTCAAAAAAAACTTAAACAAACTAGGTGTTCTATAATGTACATCACAAAAATATACTGAAGACAATCAATTTTTTAGACCACACGAGTCTGTCAAAAATATACCTTTCTGTTAACCAAAAGAGTTCCCTTAATTGCACTACCCATGTGAAAGATACGGCACTGAATCAGCAAAGGCTTGATGGTAGGAGGAAAAAGGATTAGTAATACTAGAACAATATCCATGCATATTACACACACACACAAAACATGTCATTGAAATATGAAAATTGGCAGAAGAAAAACAAAGCATCTACCGGCTGATGTGTGCTCAGCTCTGCTGCTCCCATTGCCTTACTCGTATCCTCAGGTTCAACCGGATTGGAGATTTCCTAAGTTTAAAGGCAGTAGAAAAGCACAGAATAATCAAAGAAAGAAGGGAATAGATCATAAAACAATTTGGAATACATATGAGCACACAAGAGTTAGAATTTAAGATATTGAGAGAAATGTAGCAATAACAAAGGCAAAAGCAGAATAAGAGAAAATCCAGGCAATGAAGAAAAAATAAACTTGTTTATTAATTGGCAAAAATTATCCAAAGGGTTTTCTAATAGAAACATTTTGATACATTCTCTCACTTTTCTTTTCTCCTGTTGCTTTCTTCCATTGGAAGAAATTTTACACTTATAGAAGAGTTGATTATGAGCAATCACACGCCAACACAAAGGAACATAAAACGAAAACTTTTCTCTTCCAATACTCAACTTCGGACTCTACAAATTTTTATACGAGCACATGGTTATCAACATTTATCTACAATTTTCCATCCATATCCTTTGTCTCACATCAGAATCACTGGGAAAAGCAGAAAGCATAAATCGAAAGCATATAAACTATAAAAGGTAAAACTCAAGCTTTAGAAAAAGAAAAGGACCACCAGATGAATAGTTTATGATGGATGAAGCTAAATAGCCAATGATGATAAAAAAAAAAAATAGTTGATTCAAAACAAATTTATTCCGTAAGTTGGATTCTTAGCACATGACCACTGATTGATAAACAAACGAAGTTAATTGAAAAGAAAAACTATAGTACAATAACAGGTTGAAAAGAAAAAAGAGACCTTAATGTATTTATTCTTTAAGTTCATTCCACTTGACACATTGTTAGGGCAGAGCATCGCTAAGTCTTCTGAGATGAACCCAGTTCCATCCGTGTGAATACGTGGTTGCTCATTTTTATACATAATATTGCCATTTTCATCCTAAACTCACAAGAAGAAAACAAACAAAACAAAACAAAATAATTTGGTACAAGCATGATCATAAATTATAAAACCCTTTAAGGTGACAAAAAAAATGGCTATACCCGGCAATATATATCTTGTATTTTTTGGACATTCACAGTTGCCAAGTCAATGTTGAGTTTTAAAGTCTTCGAAAGAATGAGAGAGAACCTGAATATCTATGAGGTTAGTACCTTGGATCAAATCTATTTTGATTAGGTGGAGGAAGAGCAAAATGATGGAACTCTAAAAGACAGTATTTGCATGTGTATAATACCTAGCCATATACTTGTCCACATTGGGTAACGTGTGAGCATGCATGAATAAAGTTCTAGCTTCATACATTGTCTTATTTGACAAAATGTAAAATGCCCTCTCATCTGCAGAATTGCAAGATTCCATCCTAACAAAATAACATTTCACAGAGGAAGATGTTGGGTCCTTCTTCTTCTCTTCCTTTCCACTATCTTTAAAAACTGTTCAATTGGTAAAAAATTTAGAAACATGTATATCAGTCACTAGAGGTTTCACAAACAACAAAAGAGACAGCATCAGACATATGACAAGTGCAATGATTTAAGAATGCTTTCTGCAGTCATGAGCTCGAAGCCCATTGACCTCAGTCTCTAGGACGGTGGTATAATGTCCTGCACGAGGCTACCTATTGCCCCACCTCTACTCAAGTGCTTGCAGTTGCACCTCCATTATACCCAAAAAACAAAGCTTTGCGCAAGTTTTCAAATGTCGGTCAGCATCACCTGATGTGGCCACAACATCTCAATTATGGTGGTTACCGCAACTGCAACTTCCAGCAATTGTGGACCGCAATGGCTGCATTAGCCTACAATGCCACAACGCAAGCACTTCTGCCACCACAAGTTAAAACCTAGGCTTTGTGCATGAGGGGCGGGCAACCACCAAATCATAAACATATAATAAGAAACAAATATGGGATCTAAGAAAGAAAAAAATGCAAGGACCAACATACCAAATCCACATGTATCCATATTGCCATTTATTAACTGCTGCACAGGACAATATAAACACATGGATAATAAGAAGCAAAGAAACACAGTTGTTTGTTAATCACACACTTCAAGGCAATTATAAGTCTGACATACAATAAAAGAATATTATTGAGCAAGGGAAATTTCAGAAATTTGATATACATAAAATATAATAATAATAATATAGTGTAACTGTAAGACTACAAATAAATCGGAATAGTAGAATGATTTACAAAACATGGGAGAAAAACAGATATAAAAGCACATCATCGGGTTGTAAACTTGTAGCTTAGATCATATGTAGCACAGAAAAAATGAAAGTGCAAATTTCCCATACTTTTACATCTTAATTGAATAAAAAATACGATGGCTTCAGGATTATAGAAATCTTAAAAAGGAAAAAAAAAAAAAGTAAAACAATTAAGGAATACTATTACCAAAATAGCGATACAAACGAAGACCAACACGAATCCCTTCTTTTCCAAACTTCCTGTATAGAGCATAAGCTTCTTGAGCAGTGGTCCTTAAATTCCTTGCATTCCCCTCCTCGGCAAACTTAACAACCAAAACATTATCATCACCAAGAGATTTTTGCAGGTGAGTTCGTGTGATTTGTAAAATAGGGCCCTGTAATATGATTCAAACAAAGAGGCAAAGAAATCAGCCATAATTGGCATACATTCAAATCCGAAAAATGTAATAAAATAATGACCATACAACAATCTGATCACACTTTATTGATTCCGTAACATAATTCTAATGCATTAATGCTATACAAATTGGAGGCTTCATAGCATCCAAGCCATTGGATAGTGAGATAGTCACAATCACAAAGATAAAAAATTTAGAGTACAAAAATCCAAAGGAGGAGAGAAACATACAAACCTTGAACCTTAATTTCCCATCAGGAGAAATATAGCACTGATATGTATGTGCCATGCCAGAATCCCATTGGAGATACTGAAGAAACCTAAGTTAATATTAGTAAGCAAGCAATAATCAATGACACAAGATATTTAAAGCTGTATGAAATAGTCCCATGTTGACATGTATTAGCATATATTGTATCTTTAGTAACACTGGATAGGTTTACCTTTTAACCTCAGTATATTTTACTGTTGGTGTATTGTATATATGTCACAGGGGATTACATCCTTCATTTAGTTACTGGTTTAGTTAGATTTCAGTTACATAGTTTTTGCCTTTTGTACTATTCTTTAGAGACATTGAATACAGAAAAGATGTTTCTCATATTCTCTTCTCTCTCACTTTCCTTTCTCTCTCTCTGCTCTCTTTCAACATCTTTCTTCGTTTCTTTGAACATGCAGCATTGTGTACAGTCAAAGTCTTGTACTCATGCCTTCACATAATATCTCTTTATCCTTCCCACGGTGGGGGTGGGGGAAGGGTGATTTAAAATGATTAAACAAAAATTTAAAACTTAGTCATATTAGGTACGAAAGTGGGTGGGGCCATGTGAAGAGAAGAGAAAGAAATTGTAAAGAACCAATTCAACTCAAAAGCTTAAGTTGTTAGGTGAGGCTACATTAATGGTTTTATATATCTCAACACGCCCCCTCACACGAGAGCCCACTGGGCTTGAAGGGTGGACAATGCACAGGCCCACTTACCTGTGAGAACAAAGAAATTCCACTTGAAAGAAAGTGTGGGGCAGTGAGGATCGAACCCGGGACACGAGGCTCTGATACTATGTAAAGAACCAATTCAACCCAAAAGCTTAAGCTATTAGGTGAAGCTACAATAATGGTTTTATATATCTCAACAGAAATTAAACAAATGGGTCCCACCCACTTGCCCGAGAAACATTAATCCATAGTTTTACTGTTTTAATTTAAACAATTGTTGGTGTTGCCACCATCACAAGTTCAATTGATGATACAATTGACATCATCAGCCTCTTGAAAGTGCAAGGTAAAGCTGCCATGCATGGCTAGAGCCTAGAGCTTTATTGGACCAGGTTGTCCATTTTTTAATATAAAAAACATTTTGATTTTTGGTTTGGTGTAAGTTTAGTTGGAACAATAAAAAACAAACATAAAACAAACAGAGAAATGTTTTACAGTTACTCTGCAGATAAGTTATTTCTTTATAAGAAATAAATTTTATCACTTATATACACATAAAATGTGTAGGCCTATATCTCCTTTTACACTTTCTTCTATTCACATAACCTCACGTAGGCCCCCACACATATGTATATGAGATAATTTTATCTCCTAAAACAAAAGAAACATCAAACCGAAAAACAATTCGATTGCTCATCACCCTGTTTGCTTTTATTTGTGTGTTGGTTCATGATCTATCTTTCGATCACACAGTGGCTGCAGCCAAATAGCATTAACGAAGATGCTAATAATTGAAACCACTCAAACTACAATTGCAAAAAAAAAAAAAAAAAAAAAAAAAAAAGATCATGACATGATGTTTACCCGTTGTCGATCACTTTCACGGTTATACTTTTTTCCCACAGCTTCCCATACTTCTCTCTCGAAACTTACCATCGGTAACTCCTTCAGACTTCTAATATATTCTGCAGTGATGACGTTTTCAAGACTCTCTCTGTAATTGTGCGAAGAAAACCACAGCTTCAACCACAGCACCACTCACACACACAAAAAACAAAAAAAAAAAAAAAAAAGAAAAAAAAGCAAGACGCAGTTATTATCTTACTCTCCGATATAATTCAACAGAAGAAAAGCCTTTCTGAACTCCAATTCTCCCAACGCCACCAACGCCGTGCTCACCATTGGTGAGTGAGCAGTGACTGAACTAACTGTACCTTCAAAAAAAAAGAGGGAGAAAGGAAAATTGTAACAAACTCTCAACAGAAAGTTAGCTGAACAAACTAACTCTAACAGACTCTCAACAGATTTGTAACAAACTCAACTGAAACTGTAACTGTAACTACTCAACAGCATAACAGCTAGAGTAGGGCAAAGCATGTGCTCTAATATTGAATCAATTAATTAACTGAGTAGAAAGGTTTAAGAGGTTGTTTCACCTTGATTAGGGCGCGTGGAATTGAGCGAAGAGCGTTTGATCAAGCCGAGAATGAAGACGCTAAGAGTGGTTCGGATTGTTTGTTTGGAGATTATGTCGAGAATGTGAAGTGCTTGTTGCTCTCCGATCGCGGCTAGTTGTCGCCTCACGTTGGAGTCCGGTGAGGGTTGGTTCTGCTCCTTGCAGATCCTCTCTATCAGATCCTCAACACAAGGTGGAAGAACTACTTGCTGCTCCGCCATAAACAACAACAACAACAACTGGGAGAAGAAGAATGAGAGAGTGAAGACTGAACAACTATTCAGTTTCAAATAAAGTGAGAGAGAGGGAGAGAGTACAAAGGGAGAGTGGCCATCTTGCGAGTGACACGCTTAATCAAATTATCTACTAGATTGTTATGTTAATAGAAAATTTCGGAATGTCTCGTCACATAATTCGTTAATGTGCAGTAAATTATGTTTGCAAGTAATTCGTTACACAGTGTAGTGAAATATGTCACATTCATTATACATTGTAGTGAATTATTGCTAGCTTGACACGTGTTATTTTTACTGAATTTATTTTTCGTTACACTGTGTAACGAATTACTTGCAAACATAATTCACTGCACAATGTAGCAAATTATGCCGCGTGAAATTCTGAGAATTTTTATTGTTAACGTGACAGTCTGGTAAATAATTTGGTGAAGTGTGCCAAAATCGATAAGTAAGTACAAAAATAAGAAAAGCAACAATTTTGCAGCTTTCACTGCAACACTCTCACATCACTAGGGACAATTATTTTCACTTGTCGAGGATTTGGTAAATCGTAACTAGCACGCTTTCCCTGGGAGGCGAAACTGTTTTATAAAATTGTTTTTTATTGGTATAACATTGAAAGGTCACGTGAGAGTGACAAATTAAATAAATAAATTACATGAACGATTAAATTATTTTTATTTCAAATAACATGTTTAAATTATTTTTGTTAGATTTTTTTATTTTAATGGTATTAATATTTTTAAAATTATTAATCAAAAAGATTGGATATCTTTTCTTGTTAAATTAAAGAATTTAATATTTATTATATTATAGGAGATAAATTTATACACACATAAAATGAATAAAACACATTAACTTGGCTATAAAAAAATTTACTAATCTCATGTTACATGAGAAATAATACTCTTATGTGGGTGACACAAATATCATAATTTAAAAAGAAAAGACAAAATTGATATGGAATTCTATGGATATATGACATATGTAACATGAGACTATCATTTCCCATAAAAAAACACATATTAACCTATTATGAGAAGAAAAAAAAGACAAAATATGAGCCAAATACCTTGTTGTGTATACGAGAAATTAAATTATTTTCTAAAAAAAAATCACACCCATGGTTATATATATATATATATATATATATATATATATCATTTCCCATAAAAAAACACATATTAACCTATTTATTAAAAAAGGAAAAAGAAAAGAAAAGTTTTGCACGCAAATATGAGCCATATACCTTGTTGTGTATACGAGAATTTTCCCTATATATATAATTATGTTAGAGAGGAGAGAGAAAAATAGAGATGAGTTAAATGTGGGTCTCACATTTTATATTAAAAAAGAAAAGAAAAATTAATTGGCACGAAAAACGAATTTGTGCATGAAAAAGTTCTTCTCTTTGTAGCAGGAGAGTATGATTTTCCTATATATATAACCGGAAGGGAATGCCATTATTTTTCCTAAATTATAACCGTTGAATGGACGGAAATTAACGATTAAGATGAGCGGTAAGACTCATAAATCTTAGTCTTGAGTCAAATCATCTCTACCATATATATACTTATAACTAAATCTCAAATACAAGTTTTTTTTTATAATTATATATCAATTAAATTAAAATTCAGTAATATCTTACAGATATTTATATTTTTAATAAAGGTTCATAATATTCTTATTATTTAAAAAAAAAAATTGAGAAACTGCGTCGTTTGGTGGTTCAGTACTGTTACCCTAGCCAAGGCACTTATTCAATTATTCTGTCTTTCTCGACTGCTGCAGACTGCAGTTGATACCTGCTTCTCATCGCCGGCGTCGCTCTGTTTTCCGGTGAAGGTACGCATTTTCCGTCCATTTTTGAAATCGTTGAATGTTTCAGAGTGTCATCCTGAATCTGGTAATTCAAATAATATGCTTTATTTATATGTTCTTCTTATCATGTTTTTTTTTTTACATACTTATATTTATGTAAATATGTAATTTATTCTTATTTGTCTATTTAATGTGTTGGGTAGAATTAGATACAGTTCTGTTAATGATATTATACTTCTTTGTTATTAATCTTTCTCGAGGAATTGAACCTTGTTGAGGCTTTTGATTTTTGAATGGTTTAATTATTCTGTGTACTAGGTAAAGAGGGCGATAGTGTTTGATATATATTATTGATTGAGTTTAACAAAAAAATTAATCACGAAATGACGGTAGCTCGGTTGGCACAAGGAACTGGACAAGTGGGGGTGCTAGTATATTTTGAAGGAGTTTAATTCCTTAATCTCGGACTTATACCGAATCGAATTAGTCGCGAAATGATGAATGATTGGAATATTTCAAAAAAAAAATAAAAAATTTAATGTAAACATAAAACTGTTGAATTACTAGTAAGTAGAAAATATATGGATCTTGGTTTTGGGAGATTATATAAGTGAAGCTCACCTGTGACTCTATGAAATTGTGGTTAATAGTAAGGGGTGTTAAAAATGAGCCAACGCGTCGGGTTGGCTTGTAACCTGCAGAAAATGAGTCGGGTTGGGTTGGCAAAAATAAGCTGTCAACCCGAACCAATCCGACCAGAGCCAACCTGAACTCAAACGAGCCAATCCGCGGGTTAAACGAGCCAGCTCGCGGGTTACCTTTTTTTTTTAATTAAAAAAATAAAAAATGATAACACATCACACACAGACTCATCTCACTTCCCAGCCCTAGGTCCCCCACCCTGCCACTGCCACCCACACCGACGACGCCGATTTCCTTCCACCGTCAATTGTCTACTTCTCTCTTCCACCGATTTCCTTCCTCTTCCAGTCTTCCGCAACACACACGGACAGAGACGACTTGAAGGTTTTTTTTTCTTTCCTTTCTTCTTCTTTTCTAACCAGGCGACACCATTTCCTTACTCTTTCTGTTTGCTTAGTTTGCTTAGTTTGTTTATGAATTAATATCATCATAAACATAAATGTTTATGAATAATATCATGATAAATGTTTCAAACGATTATAATAGAAAAAAAAAATAAAACCCATTTGATTTAAGATATAGATAGTACCAGCACAAAATCCTTTAGCAGGAAAAGTCAGAGAAGATGAAAGTTGATGAGGATCTGAGCTGTTAAAAAACCTAACTTTAATTTCTCCAAAATAATGTTAAAATGAATTAATAAAAAATAAGAAAATTATTATTCGTTGCTTAATAATATTCATACTGTTGTTGGGATTCGAACTTGTATTGATGTAAAGATCTTCTTCTTTTTTCTGTAATCTTCTAATAATGAAGGCTACAACACTTTGTTGATCCATTGTATCGGACAATATATTATGGCCATCACAAATGCAAAAGCTCTTTAAATTCAGAGATAATTTTGGAACCTAATTCTTTTTCTCACTATTTGTATCCACCAAATATGAGCCTATGGAAGTGATTCCCAATGACCATATTGCTCACAGCCAATTGTCCTCGTCAGAGTACCTCATGTCATGTGACTATGAACTTGATTTGAGTTACTTATGTTACTATGCTACCATATAATGAATCTGTTCAATTTGAAAACTTTATGGGTGCAGTTTGGATTTTGATGGCTAGGCATGTTTCAGTCCATACAAGATTTATTTATTTCAAAGAGGGCAAGGCATTGGTGACTTCATCATCTTGGAAAGCTGTGTATGTGGAAAAGAATTATTAAAACTAAGCTACTGTTGAAATGTCTTTGTTTTGCTTTCTTGTGTTAGAAGGTTGAAAAGTCGTATTTGATAATGGTGTTATGAGTAATGTAATTGGTATTTATGGGTGTTTATTGGTGATTTAATGGGGCTGTTATTAGTGGTATAATGAGGCTCTTTATTAATAATATAATTTTGTTGAATGAATTCTCCTCACCCTCCTGCATCATTCATCATGTACAGCCCAAATTACACACTGCTCTATAATGCAAATTTTTGAGCTAACCCGCTCCTAACCCAGGAGCCAACCCGCGAGCCAAAAATGAGCCAACCCACAAGCATTTTTTCGAGCTAACCTGCGATCCAATTTTTCGAGCCAGCTCGCGAGTTTTTTTCGAGCCAACCCTAACCCGGCTCAGGTCGGGTCGGGTTGGGTTTTCTAGCTCGTTTTTTTTTTTCTCGAGCCAACCCTAACCCGGCTCGATTTTTTCGGGCCAAATGCGGGTTGGGCCGGGTCGAGCCGGATTGGCCCGTTTTGCCAACCCTATTAAGAGTGATTAAGACAAGAGACTTGCATATTAGAGTACCAATTTGCATACAAGAAATTTTTAAGGGTAGGGCTTCTATAATTGAATTTACTAAGAAGAAGGTATTGGGTTAAAACCTCCTTTAGTGCCTCTTCTTTCTTTAATTTTCTTAGATTGGTTAATATCGCTGAATATTTAGTATGATACCTTGCAAGATTAGATGTGTGATTTATGATTAAATTGAACTTTTAGAACTTACCCCATTCAAACTTGTATATGATTTTGGTCTGAATAAACTAACATTTGTTCAATAGTGTGATCATTCATATTTGAAAGAAGATATTAGCAATATTCCTTTTAACGTTACTGATTAATTGTTATATGTTGCAGAAAGGTAGCTAGGTGAATTGAATAAAGATGCCTCTTTACGATTGCATGCTTTTGTTTAAGCCCCATACAAGGAAGGAATCCCTCATGGATTTAGTTGCAAGGGTGGGAAAACATGTCTACAGAAGAAATGGGGTTGTCACTGATCTTAAGAGTTTTGGAACAGTGCAGTTGGGCTATGGTATAAAAAAGCTAGATGGCAGATTTTATCAGGTGAGATTGAGATTGTTTACTCATGATGTTATAATGAAAATGCACTTGTGAATGTGTGGTCAAACCACTTTAGTATATTTTAGGTGAATTGTTCCTTTCTTTTCTGTTTAAGTCAAAATCATAGTGCTTGACCTGTTTTTTGTTATGTGGGTTGTATTAGTCATGGACGGAGTCATGCTACAAAAGTTACCAAATTAATGTAATATAGTTCAATGTAAAAATGGCTTTGTTGGTATGTTAAAGAATTTGGAGAAATGTTTCTTATAACTCTTAGTTTGAGGTGGTGTTTTATGCAAGTTGGTTTATGCTACAAAGATTATGAATATTACTATTCCACCGGACGTGGCTCAAAAAAGTGAATTGGAACATCCTATTCACTTTGAAATAAAAATCCAAACAGCGAAATGCTTAATACATGTGTTGTTTTCCACATGCTGCCGATGAAATTTTAGTTCACTTTTTTTAGTTTGAGAGCGTGCCTTTGGTGAAAGAGAAAAACAAACATGTTCTTCTTTAAGTTTGAATGGAAATTATGCAGTTTTTTCTATATTTTATGGATGTAGGGGCAACTGATGCAACTGAGCATGATGGCTACACCCAACATCAACAAAGAGCTGCATTATCTAAACAAGGAAGACCGGCTGCTACGTTGGCTTCTGGTTAAACATCGAGACACAAACTTTGGGATTGACTTCATGGGGGATGAAGGTAGAATTGAGCTGAGCAAACTCTCCCAAAGTAGAAGACTTGATGATGAGGATGAGGACGAAGACGATGATGATGAGGAATATGAAGTGAACGAAGAAGAAGACAAAGTGAACTAAAAGATAGTTGAGTATTTTTGTTGGTTTCGATTATGGGAGGATAAAAAAACCATTGGGTATTGTATTGTAGGTGCTAGACATTTGCTTATTGATAGTGCTTGGTAACAATCAATGGGCTTGAAGATGTTATTTAGTGACATGACATCTTTGTAGCTTGGTGCTGTCTCTTCTTGCTATTCGACAAAACAATATCTTTGTAGCTTGGTGAAATAATTGATTTATTATGCCGTTGTCTTGCCCTGGAATATATGAGCTGTTGAGTTCCAACAATGTACTTGTGGCTTATGAAGCATTGATACTCCGATTTTTTTTCCTCAACATATCAGATATGCATATTAAAAACATATTGTATCGACGAATTAACGATTGTATCGGAACGTATCGAAAATGCCGTATCGGAGTCGTTGTTTCATAGCTTGTGGCTTACTTAATATCACGAGAGAAACAGTAGTAGTTAAAGGATAAGAGCAATTTCAATATCCATCAATCTGTGGCAATGTGATATTTCATGCAAAAGAAAAAAAAAATCTTAACCCAATAGTTATGCTGCTCAGGATTTCTTTTCCTTAGTTTTATTGCCTTGTATGTATGTTGGTATGGATGGTAATTATCTGCTAACACTGGCGCAAGAAGTTTAGCCAATTTCGGCATAGAAGACGAATAAAGCCTTAAAAGGGGCAAACAGTGAGACATCAAAAATTGTAAAATAAGATATTAAAGAGGATTCATGTTAAAAAAACACTCCTTGATTTGCTTCATTTCTGAATATTTGTTAATTTGAAAAAACAAAATTCCGATGAACCATTCTTTTGCTTTTTTGGGTCGATGAATTATCCTTTTACTAAATATAAAAAGACATTCGAAGTATGAGTATATTAAGAAACTGATTTTTGTGTGCAAACTTATATCAAATATGATATTTTCATCTTTTCTAATTGACATGGATAACTTCATGACTAAGTATTAAATTAATTCTTCTCTTTTTTTATTTACATTAAAAATAAAAAAAGATCGAGCTTTTAGTTAAAACAGAAAAGACAAGCGAAGCTATTCAATTCTTCTTTAGTAGTAGTATATATCCGTGCATTTTATTACAATGTTTCCTTCTATTGTTTTATTTGAAAGAATGAAATAGAAGAAGATCTGGCACGGACTATTATAGGAGATATAACAAAACAAAGATTGGTATATTTGCCACGTTGTGATAGTCCCTAATCCTATTTATAACCTATATAGCACAAAATAATTATCGCAATCAGATTATCAAGGTTAACTCTTTATGCATTCAAAATAATACGTTCTAGCAAGTATAAATACTTTTCGTACAAGCGTGGTATATACTTTAATTTGACAATTGCCATTATAAGAGAAAAAAAGGATATATCACAAGAAATTTGTATCCACAACGTTGTTTCTTCCACCCCGAAATACATTTTCAATGTTAAAAAAGAAAAAGAAAAACATGACCAAGAGATGCTGCCGCCTGTTCAATGATCATTAGGCTAAGCAAATTCCAATATTCTGAACTCCATGCTGCAACAGTTTCTCTAGGGTCAAATCGAGACATAAGATACCTGTGTGTAAGTTCCTGTTTTGGTTTGCATACTTCAATAATTTGCTGAACCATTATCAAGCCATCCTAAGCAGCTGCATCGGTAATGTACACTTAAAAATATATAGCCAGGAAAAGATTAACACCTGACATAGGGCCACCCAAAAGGAATATTTAAATAATTCACGGTAAATTCTGGCTAGAAAGTCCCATAGATTCTGCAACTTCTCTAGCAGCCATACTGTCAGCTTGTTCCTACATTGGAGATAAAGATATACCCAGAGTCAACAAGATTTGATTGCAATAAGCTAATCCATAGGGATAGGGTTAACATGGCTGCATGTATCAATAATTGTCACATATTCTGTATTGCAATCAGCTGAGTATCTTTACCCTATGATGCACGGACACGGACACTGACACGGGACACGACACGCCGACACGTTAATTCTAAAAAATGTTATATTTTGACACGGGACACGTTTTGATATTAAATAAATTTTTTAATATATATAATATAATTTATATTTAATACATATAAGAGTCCATAATAAGTCATATAACTAATCAAATATTTAAATTTCATAACATAAATATAAATATAAATAATTTTTTGTACTTTGTTAATTTTTCATATCATACTTCATAACAGAAAAAAATTAATTTATAAAAATTAAGATTTAAGAAGAAAAAAAAAAACGTGTCTGAGCGTGTCCAAGCATTGACCGCGTGTCCAAAAAATGTGTCAGAACGTATCGGAGAGTTAACCGCGTGTCCCCAAATGTTGACTGCGTGTCCGAGCGTGTCGGACACGTCCGACACGCAAAATTCTGAAAATTTGGCGTGTCCGTGTATTGGAGTCTTTACCTGAAGCCGATGCAAGAGATACATCAAGAAGAGATGTACAAACACCTGTTGCAATTTCTCACGGTTAGCAAAGAATTCAAATCCTTCCATGGCAATTCATCTCAGCTATTTGACATTTTAAACATCTAACGAACTGATCTCACCAAATAGAAAAATAAAATAACTCGAGCTGTTGGATAACGCCAGAGAAATCTTGTGGCCCTCACAGCCCCTGAATCCAACAGTTTCACTGCTTTTTGCAACTGCATGAGGCATGACAAATACAAAGTTAAAAATAATGCTCAAAAGGAGAATGAAGAGGACATGAAACATTATGGCTGTTATACCTGAATACTTGCACCAACCATATGACGGTGATACAAAGGAAGAGACCTGCAATTATTATTTTATAGGATCATTTTCCAAACTCTACAATTGGAAATGAAAAACAGAGATGGCTCAACCTATTGGAGAGTAAAAGACTAGCATATATGAGCATAACTGAGCAGTAGAGTGATTTAATATAGAGGTGTCATAAACAGATCACAACAATGACACCATACAATTTAACATGGGAGGATAAGCAAATGAGTTCTGCAAAAGATTAATGCATTCTAATGGGATTACAAGAACTTCCTTCCCTACTGTCAGGGCACAAGACCATTGAGGCTGAAGTTTATGGTCATTTCAATCAAATGCAATAAAAGACAAAAGATACATGCTAATATAATAACAAGAGGAAACATACTCAAGGGATTTTATTTCAGTCTCATCTTCCCAAGATGATGATGATGCTCGACGAGAAACTCTGCTTCTTTCAGCCTCCGCCTGTTCAACATGACAGTGATGTCAAATCCATGGTGAAGTCAAAACAAATAATCAAGCAGCCACAGGAACCTAAGTATATACCTGTGCTTCTTGAAGACGCTTAATTTCCTTTTCCAATTGAAACTCTGCGGCAGCTTTTTCACTGACCATGGTTTCTAATTGGGTTTGTTTGTAGTACTGAAATTAAGATGACGCATAAATTTATTGAACATCACAAGTAATTGCATGAAATTTAACCATGACAAAATTACCAAAAGATCAGTCAGTTCCCGATAGCGTTTCTCTAACTCCATATGCTCCTGTTACAAGAATATGATGATGCTTAGAACAAGTAGTATTCCAAAATTACCACAACACCAAAAGTCCAAAACATACACTCATTGGAAAGTACCAACTTAATTTCAGCTGTATTATATGTCAAAACCCATACAAGAAAAGCTCGGTAGGCTGGTAGCATTTGTATATTAAAATTCTTATCATCACTCCTCTCATGTTGATTGCAGACAGCTATACCTCCATAGAAAATTAAACAATGGTAACATCTGATTGATATTAAATGTACAGAATACGACTGGGAAGATGCATGGATGATGATGCTTACAAATAAATCATGATACCATTTCAAACTTGAAGATGCAACTTTATTTTTGCTTGGTTAAACAATCTAGAGTATCCAATAATCAACCATAAATATATTCTGAAGGAGTTAGACGACTAAGTTTTAATTTAAGCTACTGAACTTACAGATTCTAACAAAAATCAGATAACACTCTTTAATAGGGCTAATCCCAGTGCATAAGCCTCCCTGAATTTATGAGGGAAGGGGGACGGGTCAATTTTATGTAGTCTTACTCTTGCAATTTTGCAAAGAGGTTGTTTCTCAAACTCAAACCCGTGACCTTCAGATCACAGAGCAACCTAACCATTGCTCCAAGGCTCGCCCTCGATGACACTATAATACCATTAAAAAGAAGATGCACCTTTATATCTGCAATTGAGTCCATTCAAATTCACAGGTACACTTCGATTAAAAGTTAATATATCAAGTGCCAAGAACCAATGTTCAAAAACTTTTTTTCATGCACGGTTAAAAATTACTAAAAGGATTTAATGGTAAAAATATTTCCAGTTCAGAAACAATTTTCAATTAACCACCAATATGATGGTTAATAAGTAGCTGAAATTGTTTTTTATCAAGTGTACCTTACTGGTAATTTTCCCCAAAAATTAATAACAAGATCACTTATTTGACTAAAACTACAGAAAATGATGCAACCCATTAGGACATGACTTGAAACTTGATATCACTAGAACTGAAGCATTATGACCATCAAGTCTAAGCTCTGCCCACTTAAAAAAAAGGTTTTGTTAATTCTTATATCCTACTTGAGAATTTAAATTTTAAACATTGTAGAATATTCTAGAGTCTCTTAATTATTTCTAACTACTTGTCTCTTTGAGTAGTGTGATGTCTCTTTGATTAGTGTGGTGTCTCTTTGGTTAGTGTGATGTCTCTTTGGTTACTGTGTATTTTATTTATTACCTCATCTCCTTAACTACTTTGTAATCTGTATATAATGAACCCTTTGGGTGTCAATCAACATATGAAAAAAGTATATTTCAGTCTTATATTTCTACATGGTATCAGAGCAGGTTATCCTGTGATTATTTTGTAAACCTCCACGTTCATCTCTCCTTTTCTTTTCATTTTTTTTTTCACCATTCCCTACTATAACTCAGAAATCATATCTGGACCCCTTCAATCACGAAACCAAGGCCACCATTGGACTCAGCAGCCATTTCCGAGTCGACCCACGTCAGCCCCGTCGCCGGAAAGTCTCCCACGCGCCGCCACAGCAGAATTGCCTTCCCGGCGCGTGTAAGCCACGCGCCGCCTTGCCGGACTCCGTTTGCCACGCGGCTTTCACAGAACGATTCGCCTGGCCTCCCTCTTCCTGTTCTGAGGTTTTAAATCTCGATTGGAGCACTTTTCTTGCTGGGTCCAGTTGGTTCCTCTTCGGTTCTTTGATTTTGTCCCTGTTCTGAGTTCCTTTTTTTTTAACAATGGAAGTTGAAAATATTGAGGTTGAGAATAAGCATTCTGAAAAATTATCCGGTAATATTTCCGGTGTTTCTTCATCTTTCGGAGACAACCCAGCTATACAGATCACTAACCACCGTTTAAACGGTAAAAATTATGTGCAATGGCATCAATCTGTCAAGCTGTTTATCCAAGCAAAAGGGAAAATGGGGTATCTTGATGGAAAAAAGGAAAAACCTGGAGCTGATGAACCTGATTATGATAAATGGATGCACTTAAAAAAAATGGAACTTGGGAGTCCGTGGTACTTCCCAGAGGAAAGAAAACTGTAGGGTTGCAAGTGGGTGTTCACAATAAAATTTAATGCAGATAACAGCATCAACAAATATAAGGCCAGATTGGTTGCCAAAGGATTTACCCAGACTTATGGGATAGACTATCAGGAGACGTTTGCTCCTGTTGCCAAACTTAATTCTATCCGAGTCCTACTATCACTTGCTGCCAACCTTGATTGGCCCTTGCATCAATTGGACGTAAAGAATGCTTTCTTAAATGGGGATTTACATGAGGAAGTTTACATGGATCCACCACCTGGTTTTGAAGAAGGAGATGGTTCTGTATGCATGTTGAAGAAGTCTCTTTATGGACTTAAACAATCCCCTAGAGAGTGGTTTGAAAAATTTACTCGTGCTGTTAAAGAAAGGGGATTTATTCAAGCTCAGACTGATCACACTTTATTTTTTAAACACTCCGATAGTGGCAAAATTGCTATCCTCATTGTTTATGTTGATGACATAATTGTCACAGGTGATGACTGGGAGGAAATAAAATCTTTAAAGGGGGGTTTAGCTAATCTGTTTGAACTAAAGGATCTTGGATCACTCAAATATTTCCTTGGAATGGAAATTGCTCGTAGCAAAGCGGGAATTTCCTTATCTCAAAAGAAATATATCCTAGACCTGCTACAAGAAACATGTATGCTTGGGTGCAAGCCTGCAGACACTCCAGTTGAACCCAATATTAAATTGGGAATTGAAGATGGAAAGGATGTTGACAGGGAGCAGTACCAAAGGTTGGTAGGGAAGCTGATCTATTTATCTCACACTCGACCTGATATTGCATTTGTCGTTAGCATGGTTAGCCAATTCATGCATTCTCCTAAGGAAAAGCACCTTAGTGCGGTTTATAGAATTCTCAAGTACCTCAAAAACACACCTGGTCGAGGAATGCTCTTTAAAAGAGGACACCAGAGGATGATAGAAATCTATACAGATGCTGATTGGGCTGGCTCTGCATTGGACCGAAGATCCACTTCAGGATATTGTACCTATGTCTGGGGAAATCTTGTGACCTGGAGAAGTAAAAAACAAACTGTTGTTGCCAGAAGCAGTGCAGAAGCAGAATTTCGAGCGTTAGCTCATGGTATTTGTGAAGGAATCTGGTTAAGAAGACTTCTTGAAGAATTAAAGACTTATTCTCTACCTGTGAGACTCTATTGTGATAATAAGGCTGCTGTCAGTATTGCTCAAAATCCTGTTCATCATGACAGAACCAAACATGTGGAGGTTGATCGTCATTTTATCAAAGAAAAATTGGAGGAGGGTAGTGTATGTTTGTCATATATACCTACCAAGGAGCAAACAGCCGACATTCTCACCAAAGGATTACACAAACCCATCTTTGAGGATTTAATTAGCAAGTTGGGGATGATCAATATATATCTCCCAACTTGAGGGGAGTGTAGAATATTCTAGAGTCTCTTAATTATTTCTAACTACTTGTCTCTTTGAGTAGTGTGATATCTCTTTGATTAGTGTGGTGTCTCTTTGGTTAGTGTGATGTCTCTTTGGTTACTGTGTATTTTATTTATTACCTCATCTCCTTAACTACTTTGTAATCTGTATATAATGAACCCTTTGGGTGTCAATCAACATATGAAAAAAGTATATTTCAGTCTTATATTTCTACAAACATATTTGACAAGAGAGGAAATTCATAAAGAAACACCGGGATTATTACCTGACGTGAGTAATGCTCAGCATCCCTCTTCATTGCAGCCATTTCAACTCTCATTTTTTGCAATTCAGCCTGAAACAGTGAAAGCAAACATATAATGAATAATAGGAAGCACACTTCGACCTGCAAGACAGGAGATTATTATCTCTGATAAACATCATTAGGAGATAATTTAAAA
Organism: Gastrolobium villosum; assembly: GCA_032173675.1. Classification (NCBI taxonomy): domain Eukaryota; kingdom Viridiplantae; phylum Streptophyta; class Magnoliopsida; order Fabales; family Fabaceae; genus Gastrolobium; species Gastrolobium villosum. The sequence continues at coordinate 85,707 of JAVKPL010004263.1, forward strand.
AAATAAAAATAAAAATAAAAACAAAAATATTTGCCTCCAAGGAAGATAGCTTGTTTTCAGCTTCCCTCTGACCCTGACGTGCACGCTCCACTTCTTCCTGCCATGCCTGCATCTTAATATATCAGACTTGCATAGTTATAATTCCATAAAGATGAATAATTATCACAAATATTATCATAATTGCCATAAAAAGAGTTCAAACACACATGATACGTGACTAAGGCCCAACAAGCCTTTGACCTATAGGAGCTAGCAATGCCCGGGTTCAACTATTTGCATAAAAAACAGCAAATATGTCCTCTATTTACATACATACAGCATATAAAATGTGCTTTGAATTGGTTTAGCAATCAATCAAGAAGGACATGGACTCTTTAAATATGTTATACTTACTATAAAACTTGTAGAAGATGTGAAATTTAAGGTGACGTAATATTCTAACGAAGTTAAAAAAACGGCCTACTTTCTTCTCGGTAGTCTGTGTCTATACCTGAAATACTTGATTTGCCTCATCTGGTGACTTTTTTTGTTCCCGGCGGACACGGGCTTCCATATCTTGCAGTTCTTGATTTAAAGATGCACATTCAACCTAACAACAATTTTAACCAATGACTTTTCAGCAGAACTTTATTTCAAAATAGTAATCACTAAAGAAAAATGTTAACTGTTTTACTGGTACCTCGAGAAGTGCCACCTTCTGCTCAAGTTCTGTGGCCTTTGCTGTCCTCTCATCTGCTATTCTCTGAAAAGGAGAGAAACTAACAAATCAATGTAGATGTTTAACCTTGAAGTCGAAAACAATTCTACATTTAAAGATTTAAGTTTAAACTAGCTTGAGAGGAGGAATCAAAGCATCCTTATTAACACACATGATTTATCCTTGGGGATTTGTTACTATTGTTCATGATTATTTTGTAAAACAGATGACCTGTTAAAAATTTAAAATAGCAAAACCCAAAAGTCATCGATGATGATTATATGATGCCAAAATTAGACAAAAAGCTTGATGGAATGTGATGGTACCAGAATTTACAGAGTCAAGGAAACTAATGTATCAGCAATAAGAACAACAATTTCTCAGAACAACAACTGTTTTTATTTTGATGGAAAACAAGTCATCTCACCACCGTGAACATAACCTATATCAGAACAGTATTTTAAAGACAGTAATTAAAGGACCAAATTAAAGAGACTCTATCCTCTACAATCAGTTATCCGATTGAAGGAGGAATCATCTATGACCCTTACCCCTTACAGCCACTGGTACTCTCTTCCCAGTGCCAAACCCGCCTTTTTTTCTACAGCTTCCTACCCAACCGCTTTCCCCTAACTAACTTTTATTCCAGAATCTCCTATTCCTTTCTCCCCAATATTTGCTTCTCCATTCATAGCCTGCCACATGTCCCCATCCATAACTGACTTTGGATTGTCTTTAGCTCCATTCTTATGGGCCCTTCATTTGTAAACTCTTTCATAGACTTGGAGAGGCCCATCAGAATGTTAGTCAGACTTGTGTAGCAGCACTGAATGAGCTGATGATCCCTGACCCCCCCCCCCCCCCTTTTTTTTACCATTTTGATATAACCAAAAGCTTTCAAAATTTCTGTTGATGAGTATTATTTTATAATCATCTCAAGATTCACTATACAAGACCCTTTTTGTATTCTCTGAGGCTCCAACGAGTTTTATGCATACCAGGACAATTATTTTTGTCTATAAAAGGATGCCAAAGAGTGGTATGACCAGCCCATTGCAGTCTGAAAGTGATCCAGCCAACCTGATTTCTAAGTAAACGGGCTAGCACAAAAGAGATTGCAGCCCCAAGAGTTACAGCAGGGCCGGGGATTGCAGAATGAAAATCATGTAAGATTTGGATACTAGTATCCAAATACGTAACAATGTTATTTTCAAAAATTTCCTCCAGGATAAATTTCTAACTATGCTTAAAATCCGATCAGAAGTTTTCTGTACAAGCTCTTGATTTCAAAGTTCATGGATAGAATTAATAGTCACAAAGACAACTTGATACCCTGCAAGTATATCTACCATCTACCATTATGTTGTTAATTCATGATATAAACTAATGACATATGCCTAACGTGAGGGGGAAGCCAAACAGAAACACAGTGCTTTTAACACGATTTGCACACCATTTAAAAGTTGAACTGCAGTAAGTGCTTACATTACCTGTATCCTCGCAAGGGCTGTAGATGACTCGACTGCTCTATGCTCCAATTCTACTTCTCTTTCCATAGCAGCCTGTTCTCCCAATCACTGAATCAAAATAAATCTAACGCAAAACACAGAAACATAAGAAATAAATAATTCAAGTTACAGACCATTTTGGTAGCATTATGTGCAGCACGCTCCTCTTCTGCTCTTCGCTCAGCAGATGCTAGCTCCTCTCTTAGAGCCTACAATAACAACAATTATGTGAAGCAAAAAACTTTTTAATACAAATGGGAAATATCATACGATAATAGGAACATTACATGCATCAGAGAACCTACTTACCTGCATCATCCTTGTCTCTGTTAGTTCTCGATTTCTCATCATAGACTCCATGCTTGCCTGATAAGATATGAACAGTGTCACCCAAGCCTTAAAAAATTATAAATAACACTGTAGTGCATGAATATATTGAAGGTAGGGACTATAGTGAAACAGAAAATCCTACATGTATAGTGTCAGGAACCAACTTTCCTAAAAATTTAAGCTATTAAGTGCAGGCACATGAATGGTTTTATATTATATTGTTGAGATATATAAAACCATTAATATAGCCTCACCCAATAGCTTAAGCTTTTGGGTTGAATTAGTTCTTTATATATATCGTGTACCTATCCTCACACTTTCTTTCTAGTGGAATTTCTTCATTCACACAGGTAGGTGTGTCTGTGCATTGTCCACCCTTCAAGCCCAGTGGGCTCTCGTGTGAGGGGGCGTGTTGAGATATATACAACCATTAATATAGCCCCACCCAATAGCTTAAGCTTTTGGGTTGAATTGGGAGCTCTTTGGGTTTGAAGCATGGACAAATGCGTAGGCCCACCTATCTTGTGATAAAATTCTAGCATTTATTAGAAGAACAGGGGTGGCAAGGGTAGAGCTCCAAACGACCTGATCATAGAAACTATGATACCATGTCATGAACCAACTCTCCCAAAAGTTCCGTACTCTTGGGCTGTGGGTTCTTGATTTCGGTGCCTCTAACCAAAAGCTTTGTACTCTTATGATATTTTCAGTCCTCACGCAGGGCACTAGTTCTGAGTCAATAACGATGAGGCTTCTTGACTCCACCGGTTGTACAAGCAGATTTTCTTTCAGCCTTGGTGACAAGTTGCTTCCAAGAAGCCTTCCCACCAATCGACTTGTGAGTAGTTTGATTCATACAACTCATCTAGCAAGATCTGAAATTGTTTTGTCACAGTTTCTAAACCCAATCTTCAATCTTGTCTTATTTTCTGCACTTGTTCTTCATGATCTTGCCTAATGGCTTGTACAAAGCAAACTACTTGCATGTCCACCGGTGGGAAGGCTCCCAGGAAGCAACTCGCCACCAAGGCTACAAGAAAGTCGGCTCCTACAACTGGTGGATCCAAGAAGCCTCATCGCTATCGCCCTGGAACTATTGCCCTACGTGAGATCCGAAAATACCAAAAAGTACGAAGCTTTTGATCTGCAAGCTTCCCTTTCGGTGTCTTATTCGTGAAATTGCTCAAGACTTTAAGATAGATTTAAGATTCCAAAGCCATGTGGTTTTTGCTATTCATGAAGATGCGGAAGCATATTTGGTAGGTTTGTTCAAGGACACCAACTTTTGTGTTATCCATGCTAAAAGGGTGGCCATCATGCCCAAGGACATTCAACTTGCCAAAGATATCCATGGTGAACGTCTTTAGGCTAATGGATAATGGATTAGTTTTTCTCTTCATTGTTTTCGGATACATCGGTTCGAATCCAGAAAACAGCCTCATGCAATTTTAGGGTTTCCACCCCAAGACTTAACGGGGAGTAATATTGCTTTTAGGGTTTAAGACTTTAAGTAATATTCAAGTTTATCATGGATTGTATTGCTCCAATACCATATCATGAACCAAAAGTCTACTACGAGCTTAAGTTTTTAGGTGAAGACAGATGAATGGTTTTATATCATATCCTAACATATGGAAAGAAATTAATGAAGGAAAGTGAAATAAGTAGATCACTATGTTACTCGGTCAAACAGGTCCATAATAGCCAAAGATTTTTTTGATTCATAGAGTAAAAAGACTCCTGATATCAACTAGATGAGTAAATTCTAACAGACACTGCAATCACACACACATGCAAAATAATAAATGGAGCTTATAGCTATAAAATGGGCAATGAGCAGGCATTATTACATTCTGGAAGATATTAGTGGTAGTTTTCTTGTGGTTTCTGGAAACAAATTGGATAGGTGAATATGCATTTCTAGCAACCTATATCATTCATAAACCAAAAATTTCTAGAAAGCCAATAAAAGTATACAAGTCAAATCTTAATATTCATAGACCAACTTGAAGAAAGGGATTATTCAAACTTCAAGCAATATGTCAATTAGCCAAGATTGTGAATAAAAATGTAAGATGCCAATAGTCAAGATCAAAGAAAGAAAAACCTTTACAAGCCCAAAGCAAATGGTACAGAATATAGTCCGGGTGGAAACAGCAGTTGCATGGGAGCAAACAAAATATGCAAGAAGACACTTTAATAAATTCACTAAGAACCTGGAGGGAAGCTAGATTTCCTTCTGACAGTGCAGCCTGCTTCTTAACTGCATCCATAGAACTTAGAAGTGCCTCAATTTCAGCATTTTTTGCTGCCAAGGCCTCAACCATATTTGATTCAACTCTTGTTACTTCCCTTTTACTTTCAGACAAATCCTTCTGTAGCTTTTTTATGCTAGCTTCATATGATTTCATAAGTTCTCTCTGTAAATTTAGAAATAATTTAGCAATAAAACAATTAAAATTGTTTCTGTTTCGAGCATATAATAAGGCCTTCTAGCCCTTTTAACAGGAAGCAGTATAGCACATCACCTCTGCGGTGAGAAGTTCCTCTAACTGTGCGTTTTCAGATTTGTATTCTTGAAGGCGGGATGAAAGTCCAGCACAGACCTGAGAATCATTAGAAAAAAATCAATCAGGCATATATAATTAGCTATTAGGAAGGAACTCCTTTGTGATTCCAGAACTAATCTATAGGATCTGCCTCTGGGATCAGGCTTCTCCCATTTAAGGAGGCCTTAGCCAACAGAAATCTTGGTTTAACCTTTAAACATACTTACCCGAGCTAACCTTGCCTCTTTAGACTGACCAGTAGATTTTGTTGTTTTAAGCAATCCTTGAGCCTGTGTACCAACTAAAAAATTAGTCAGAAGAAATTTTTAAAAAAGATGTGCAAGCTAAGTAATAATGAACAAACTTCTCCATAATAACTGTTACCTCATCAAGTTGATCTTCTACTTTCTTAGGGGAGATGTCAGTTTTGTGATCCTCTTGGCTCTTTCTATTCACAATAGATTCAACTTTTACATCAGAATCTTTAAGTATAGCATCCCCATTAGGAACATTGTCCGTAGCCACAGATTCAGATTTCTCTTGATCCATAATTTGATTGGCATCTAAATCTCCAGACTTGATAATTTGACCAGTATTGGTGGATTCATCACTGAGGCCTTCGATTCCTTCGGGAACTGGAGGAGGATCAACCTCATGAATATCTGAAGCATTCTCTTTGGTAGGCTCACCATTTGCAGAAACAGTGGCAACTTCAACATCAGTATCAGTTACTAAGACTTCAGCATCATCTATGTCATGTTTACCAACATCATCGACTAGCATATTTGATAACGAAGTGCCTAACAAGGGTGACGTTGCATCAGTAGGTTGCTGCTCCTTCTTTGGATGGTTTGTAGATATGGGAGCACTCCCATCATTTTCAGATATAAGATCAACTTCGTCTCTTGGAATTGTTACATCCACCAATGCTGCTGGAGTTCCAATTTTCTCCTTTGTAGCATCACTAATTATATTTGATTGGTTGGATAGTCTCTTTTGAGCCTGCAAAAAACTCAAGAATTCAAGTTCGATGTGAATATTACACGAACATTATCTGTGAATAGAAATGCAGTGGTGATACCTTGGGTTTTGATTTTGTCCTCTTGCCTTGAGATCCTTGCCCATTAGAAGCTAATGTTAAGAAAGGTAACAATAAAACAACTGTAAGAACTTGTGATATTAGGAGAGTATATACAACTTAATACTTATGTCTGAAAGACATTATGCCTGATTCATTTGCTTTGGGTTTATAGATTAGCCTAGTTAAAACATAACGCCTGGTATGTAACATCCAGCAAAAAAAAATGTTAAAAGGTTTATAGTTTAGCTGTAGTTTAAAAGAACTTGCCATCAAGATCACTCTCCTACAAGAGATGGCCAATTCCAAGAAACAAAACAATTTTATCTCTTACAACTTCAGAGTTGAAGAATCAAACCATGCTTCTCTTGACTTAACAAAAGCTTGTTTTGATTTTAATCGTTTAACCCAAGATGATTTTCAATATTCATTTATATCAAGCAAAAGATAAGAGAAAGGAAATAAGAAATGGAAATTTAGGTTTAAGGACTATCAATATTAAGCCATTAATCACTAGTTGTTTAAAAGCTTAATCTTTCTATTAAATTGGCAGCATAGCTTTACAGCAATAAAACCAGGCATAATTCCACATATAAGTATTCACTATTCAGCATGAATTGAATGCTAAATAAAAAAGCGGTGGCGGGAAGAAGCCAAAAGAACTTAAATCTAAACCTGGAGACTTAGAATCAGACTGTTCCTCTGATAAGTCAGTGGCAACCAGCTTCGCTCTTCGATCGACAACTTCAAATAAATCTGATCAATCAAAGCCAAAAAAACAAGCACACTTCAGATTTGTGCTCAAAATGACAGATTCGTACAGAAACACAGAAATAGGAGTTGGAGAAATAAACTTCGAACTCCAACACTGAATCATAATCAAATGAAAATGCATCATGACCAATTGCATCGCAATTATATTAACAATTAAACTTAATTTACACTCCTTAGACTAGAAATGGAAAAAGCACATACAGATATTATATTGATAAAAAAACAGTTAATATTCACCGATTCATTCCTTAATTTCCAAAACATCAGCATTATAGTTCAATTCCAAAAAATATATATCTTAACACATGATCATATCTTAACACATGATCATATCAGCATTAACCATGTATTGAAGGTTCAGATATGAATCGAGCATTGAGATAAAAAAAATAACAAGATGCCATGCCAACTAAAACCGAAACTCTCTGAGCTCTGAAAAGTTAAAGCTAAAATCAATCTCGAATCGAATCAAGGACGAAATTGTTGGATTGTGAAGGAATTAGGGAGAATATAGGAATCTAGGTAGCGAGATCCGTTACCTTCAGCGGCTTTGAGCCACGACGCCATTGCAGGAATAAACGAGTTAGTTAGATTCGTATCCCCAAAGGATTCAGAGATCGAACACTTGAGCTTCCATCACCTAACGACGTCGCTTTCGATTTCTGGTTGATAGCTTCGCAATCGACGACACTGCACTGCTTTCTCTGCTCGTCGCATATGCTGAATCGCGCGAGAAACAAAACCGAAGAACCGCTTCTTTCTCGGGGTTGGGTGTACAATACGTAACTCGTGCCTTCAACCACCGGATCATTACCCCTCCAAAATGCAAGCCTACATTACGCAAACGTAATTTTCCTTCTTTTTTTATTGCTTCATATGTTTATGATCTTTATCGTTTGATGATAATTAGTTTTTGTGCTTTATTATTGATAGTTATCTTACATTGTACAGTGAATGTTCTATCATTACAAAACAAAACAAAAAATGGAGTGCAAAAATAAAAAATAAAAAAAATTGAGAAAATATGGGAGAAGTTATTTTAGGTGTAAAGAGAGTAATATTTTCAGAGGCATGCAGAAAATTTTCGCTGGGAGACTCACCTGACAATACTGACCGACTTGGGTCTGGACATAGTCGGAACGAAATCCCGGAAATCAGTGGAGCAAAAAAAATAAAAGAGAGTAATATTTCTCTTAGTTTTAGGAAAAAGTATTACGGAAAATACAAAATATAAAAAATTATCAAGATATAATAGTTTCACTTAAAATAACAAATATTTTTCTCTTAGTTTTATCATATCTTTTAGGATTTAATATTTTTTAATGGGTTTTATAAGAGTTATGTGGTAGAAAAAGTGATTGTGTTATGTTATAGAGATTCGTTTTGTGTACCGGAGTTTTTTTTTTTGCTTAGGGTCCCACAAAATGTTGTGTGTGTAAGAAATTTTTCGTGATCATGTTAAATGATAGATGATAAACCCTTTTTTAATACATAATTTTTTTTCATTCGTGTTCACATAAAAGTAAGTAATCTTACTATATCTCATTAACTCTCTCTTCTCATTATAATGAGACTCACTCACTTATACATAGTGTGGTATAAAAATATTTTCTATAGTAAAATAAAAATATTTTTTCCTATTTTTTATGGCATTTCTCGATTAACATATCATAAAGTTATCTGTATCAATTCCAAAATTACAGGTTGGAAAATTAATCAAAAGTATTTTAAGAATTTTGATTTGTTTACTGTTATATTAATATTATTAAAATACCCTTTATTAATTTCTTTAATTCCCAAAAGAACGTAGTTTTGAAATTGAATTACATAGTTTTGTCTTCTGTTGGTGGAGAAAGGATAAACTATTTTTTTTATATACTAGTCTACTATCACATTACATACTTAAATGTTAATTGATGTGTTCATAACTAGTAGTTTTATCTTTCTTTCTTTTTCGGGTTATTTATATTGTTTTGTAACCATGTTATGAAAAGTTTTTTTTTTTTTGACAGGGGGCATAATTAGCAAGCTTTTGAAACAAGCAAAATTGAATAATGGAACATGGACATTGTTTGAGCTTCGAGAGGCCCAAGTCCATGGAGATTAGCTGGTTCACTGTACCATTGGGTGGGCTAAAGAATAAAAGGAACAAGTTGAACTACAATGGGCCAAACCCGACCCATAGTTTAAGGGCTGGAAATCGAGCTAAACATATTTGTGATCTTGCTCGTTGCACAGTTTATATATAAGTATTTGATTTTACTTTTTTAACCACGTTATCTTTTAACAAAAACTATGTGAAATGACAGAGTCGTCTATTGTTTAAGGCAGTGTTTTAAATCTCCGTCCCGCCTCTGGGTTGACCCTGGTCAACCTGACCCCGGGTTGAGGTCACAAGTTGAATCCTATATGCACATCGACTCCTCTGACCCCTAAAACCTAGCCAAAATCCATCCGGGTTTCAGTGATTGAAAGAGGTCATTGCATGTTTTCTTTTTTAAGAAAAATTCCGTAAAATAACATCGTTTTATTAAATAAATAAAATAAAAATACTTGCAAACCTTAGTCTTATCATTCTCTTCTCTCCCAGCGAGCTAGACATTTTCAATCTTCATCTCATTGCCGTAAATCATCTAGAAAAGGTAAAAATTTACTCATTCAAATGAGATCCTTATGGTCGTCGATGAGAACAAAAAATCATTCTTACTTCCTTTAAATTTTCCTTTGTTAGGGACCTTCTCTAAAGAGGCAGAACCGGATCAGCATAGTAATCCCCCATTAACTTGTTGTTGTTGTAATTGGTGAATTATGTTAAGTATATTTTGAATCTTTGATGATTGGTGGTTTATTTTTTAATATTTTCATATAGGATATATATATTTATAATTTTTTAATATATAAAACCGGGTCAGCATAGTGACCCGTGACCACCCGGTTGAACCCGTGACCCCATGACCCCTGACCTCGGCCGAGTCAATGGCCGAGTCGGGTTTTTAAACACTGATTTAAGGTATGCATAATAATCTTCCGAGGCATAAAAAAAAAATAGTATTTATCATTTTTTATAATATTTTACTTATATTAGCATAAAAATATAGAGCAATATTTCTATCATGTAACATGATAAGAAAAAGTATTCCTACTCACCCATCGAAAAATGTGTCAACATTTCTTTTGTTTTTCATTTTTTTTCACAATGGATCCCACCAAAGTTTGTTTGTGTAGGAAATTAGTTTTGTATTATGTTACATGACATATGTATTTCCCTAAAATATATTATATTTTGGTTAATAATATATAAGGGTGTAAGGGTGAAGCATGAGTATGTACCTAACATCAACAAGACAAATATTTTGTAATATATTAGACCATGAGGCTTCAATAATTGCTTGAAATATATATATTCAAGGACATATATTGTGTGAATGAAATTGACAAGTAATTTAGAATTATATATTGAATTTGTATTTTAATGAATTTCTTAATGCATTTAATATATCTTGATGAATTAGTTTAGACTCATGTTTGATGTATTTTGATAAAATTAAATTTTTGTATTTTCATAAGATCATATATTTTAAAAAATTATTGGACTTAGTCGATTTTCAAACTTAGATCTGAAACGCAATCCAATTCAATTAATTTTTTTGGTTTATCATTTCTCAATTTTCTGGTTTATTTGGTTTTTAATTTTCTATCTCAATTTTTTCGATTTTGATTGAATTCACTAAATTTTAAACACTCTTGATCCTTAAATAAAACAATTAGGCTACAATCTAAAAGATAGCTTCTAAACATTTCCTAAAATTTTTTGCCACATTGATTAAGTACAGATTTTTTTTTTTTATATAAACAAGTACAGATCTTTACTCATGTCTAACATGACCATTTTTTACTTACCCTAAAAAAATCATTGGTTACGTCTGATGCATGTATAATAAAACTCGTACAAAATATTCATTAATTTTTTAGTTTTTTTATCTTCACTTAATAAATAAATTTTGTGTGTGTGTGTATATATATATATATATATATATATATATATATATATATATATATATATATTAAACATTACAACATATTTTAAATGAAATATATTATATGGGTTCTTGCAAAGTTTGTAATTGCAATTTATCTTTTTAATTAATTATTTGATTTGAGAGAAAATATTTATTATTTTAAATGACATAACTTTGTGTCATTTTAAATAAAATGATTATGTTTTAGTGATTTTTTTATCTTCTTTGTTCTTTCTCTTCTATAATATTATCTCTTTCTCTTTTCTCCTTATGTTATGTAGAGATAAAATATAAAAACAACTAATTATATACGAAAATATAAATATTTCATTTAAAATATATAACATGTATCATTTAAAATAATAAATAATTTTCCATCTTAGTTTATATCAAGTATATATATATATATATATATATATATATATATACAGCTGTAATTGGCAGTTGGCACAATGCAAAGAGACTCATGGTTGATATTATTGATGTGGAATATCTGAAGAAGACTCATGCTCAATTTTGGGCTTCAAAATTCTGAACTACCGGACGGGATCATTTTACATTAGTGTAAGTTACACTTTAATCTTATCTGTTAATCTCATTTATATTTAAGGGCTCAAATTATTTAGTAATATTAGCCATTGGATATAAATGACATAACTTTATGTCATTTTAATTTTTACACCGGTTATGTTTTAGTGACAAAGACCCATTTTCAAATTTCTGGTTACGTACAATTCTCTTCTCTTCCATTCATCTCTTCTAATTTGTTCTCAAATTAAAATCTCTTCCCATGATTTTTGCGTGCAATGAACATAGCATGCCTTTTGCTGATGAACAATGAATATGCATGTATTAAAAGCTAAAAAACTCAAATGATATTAGAGATGGTTATGTCTACAATTTTTTTAGTCAATATAGCATGCCATAAATTATTTTCTTTTGGTACAATATCACTTTATACTTATACCGTTAGAGAATAAAATATAAAGTATTAAAAAAATCAGCACCTATTACCTTAAGGTTTTGGGTTGAAATGGTTTTTAACATGGTATCAAAGCTTGAGTGACTACAAGGTCACGAGTTCGATCCTCACCTGGAATTAAGAAAATTACGAGGTAGACCAAAAAATGAGCTCGTCCAGCACAAGACAGACCAATAATGGGCTTGTGCCATATTTCACGCTTCAAGCACAAAGAGCTCTTGCGTGAGGGGATGTGTTAGAGAATAAAATATAAATTATTAAAAAAACCATCACTTATTACCTTAAGGTTTTTGGTTGAAATGGTTCTTAATATATACTTTCAAAAGAGTTGATATATTGTAATTTATTTTGGGAAGAGTATTTATCATTTTAAAAGATATATAGCTTTGTGTTATTTTAATAAAATGATGTCATTTGGTTACATATTTGGTGATTTTTTAAATTCTCTCCCCTCCATAAAATTAGGAAAAGAGAGAAAGTGGAGAATGAAAAGTGTAAAATATTATGAGTTATGCACAAAATCGATGTTATTTCATCTAAAATAACATAAAGTTGTATGTTTTGAAATGACAAATATTTTTTTTAATTTTTTTATTCTGACCCTAATTATCTTTTTTATTGCTATTAGGTATATATATATATATATATATGATACTTTCAAAAAATATTAGACTACATCACCCAAATTAAGTAACTGAAATATAATTTTTTGTCTAAAAAAAAAAAAAAGAGGATAAAATACATTATTAAATAAATTTGTAGAGATTGTTGAAAGTTAAATTTTGATGAATGTATAAGATTTCACATATATATTAATTTGATTTTTCTTAATTTTTTGGTGGAATTGAGATCTAAGTTACTGTATAATATTCTGCAACATTTAAAGTTTAAATAAATTATAATTTATGTCATACCTTTAATAATTAATTGCGATGTTACAAAAAGTTACAAATAACTGTCAACCGAAATTAAAGAGATATGCACACAAGCTCATATCTAGAAAGGTGTTCCTACTTTCTGTGTCCACTTACTATTACTCCTTTAATGAAAAAGTAATTTTTTTTTTTTTTTGGAAAAATTTAAAATGGTGGCAAAGTAGGCAATCAATTCTCGTGGGAAGTTATTTATGGTAAAATTCTCTTCAAGTGGGTGTCTTCAGAATTCGAACCTTTCTCATTTCATTGACTGAGGTGTCTCGAAAATTTGAACCTTTCTCACTTCATTGACAGAAGTATGTCCTCAAATCTAGCCAACAATAATTAGACCAACCCACTTTGGATTAAAATAAAAATAAAAATAAAAGTAAATCTTTTGTTGAGATATAAGAGATGAGGGAAAACCAATAAATGTACAAGTCGCAAGATGACATGAGTTCTTTTAAACCTTAAGCTTGGATATGACATGAGTCTATTTTTTGAATTTGAAGCGCGGATATGGTACAAGTCTATTTTTTGGTTTATCTTGTATTTTTTTCTAATTCCACATAAAGGCGAGGGCAATGAGAATCGAACTCATGACATCCAAGTAACTATAGCTCTGATATCTTATTAAGGGTCACTTTAATTTAAAACTTTAAGGTATTAAGTGAGACTTAATTAATTATTTTATATTTGTTATACCCTATGATACACTAATAGTGGCTAAAAAAACAATATATCAAATCTACAAACAATTTTAAAGTTGGTAGAAAAAAAATAAAAAATCTACAATTATTAAATCCATTAAGATATGTCCAAAGCTTATCTTCTCTTTTCAGTTTTCAATAAAGTATAAACCAGAACTTTAAAGTTCAAAGTCCCTTCTTTTTTTTCTTAATTAATTGACGTAACAATTCTATGTCTCTGCATCTTCCAAGATCCCAAAGCAGCATGGCTTTTTTGTCTTTTAGAAAATGGTTCCACCCACAGTCATCACTACCACTACTTTTTTAAGAAGAAATGAACAAATCAACTCATTGCTTTTAAGTAATCGCACATTCGCACTAAATAACGCTCTCTTTTAACCGTGACTCTTGTAAAGTTTGCGCTGAAAACACTTCCTCTTCCCTAAAATTTCAAATTCAATAAAGCAGTGACTTTTAACACATTTATCAAGAATTACTTAATAAGACTACCAACAGTATATACATCCGTTGCATTCACATTAACACGGAACACGATATAATATGTTGATATTTATGAAGTATGGACATTTCAAAAATCTAACGTGTCGTGTCTGACATTCTCCGATACTCCGACACTTCCTGACATTATAATACGTGTTGTAGAGACTAAAAAAAAAGTTCAAAGATTGTGTTGCGTTTTTAGTTCCAACTATTAGATTCGTTGGATTACGATTACTATTTTATTGAGTTTAATATAAATATTTAGGATATCTTATGTTTCTTTACAAAATTGATGGATATTATAAGTTTAACTTCATTTTTTTTGTTCAATTTTTGAGTATTAAATATAATATACAGTACATAAATTAAAAATAATTTAATATCAAAACGTGTCCTAACGTGTCAAAATCTAATATTTTTTAAAATTAACGTGTCGGAATGTCGTGTCGGAGTGTCCCGTGTCAGTATCGGTACTACATAGATAATCCCCAGACAAGAAAAGAAAAGAAAAAATTCAATTTAACATAAAATAATAGTAATTAACTGAATGATATAAAAACACTAAAACATAAGTAGTATACCTTCTTGTACATCTACTAAAATTACTCCTTATATTTTTAATTAATTAAAAAATGTATCTCTTCTTTACTGAAAAAATATATCTCCAAATTTATGTTTGCTCACGTTGGCAATTGAACGGGTCCGCCACTAAAGTTCTGTATCGTTTCTCATGAAACTACAACTACAATCTATGTTTTTTGGTAACTGGATTCGTATTTAAGATTATAATTTATAATATGCACAGAAACTGAAATTTAAAATGGGTAGGAAACATTATAAGTGAATTAATTGATGGGCGTTTTTATTAACTTATAAATATCAAATAATATGTTTTTTTATTTTCATTAGAGTTATTAACTTATAAATATGGTTTTAGAGTTATACAAAACTGATTAATGCAAACGTTAAGATTATTTTCAAATTATAAATTTAGCTCAATGGATCACTAGCAAGCTACCAACAAAACTTTTTTGTTTATCAATAATCAAAGATCTTTGACATCAAGCCATGGCAGCATTCAACATTTTTTTTCTATCGCTAATATTTATGACCAATTTTGCTTTTTTGGTCAAATCAGGGCTTTTATCTGATGTACCAGAGCCAATAATTCGTTCCTCTATTGAAAATAATTATGCACCAAGGCCATTATCATCATATGGAGATTATTTGCGCAACTGTGCATCGAAGTTATACCCAAAATGTGGTGAAGAGATTTTATTTGGTATATTTTTTGGTAATCGAACCGTCAGTAATGAATGTTGTTTTAACATCGTCAATGATGTGGGGAAATCCTGTCATGATGACATGACAAAATTTATTTTGACAAAACCAAAGTTCAAGACAAACAGAATTCAAATCTTACAGAGAAGTCAGAAAGTCTGGAATATTTGTGTTTCAATTTCAGCAAATACTCCTTCAACTCAACCAATAGGTGCTTAAGCTTAAGAATTTACACAACACAACTAAGAAATTGTACTTTATATATTATATAGAATGCAATAACTGCATTTCCAATTTATCACTATATATTCTTGAAATAAATCATCTATTTAATTTGTTGGATTGCAAATATTTAAAATTTATTTGAATTTCTATTACACTAATCGATTATAACAGTGCTGAGTCACAATTTAAAAAGTCATATTTAACCAAATGGTGGTAGCTTGTTGGTGGTAATAAATCATCTATTTTGTTGGATTGCAAATATTTAAAATTTGTTTGAAATTTCTATTACACTAATCGATTATAATACTGGTGAGTGACAATTAAAAAGCCATATTTACTTTTACCAAAAAAAAAAAGCCATATTTATGGTGGTAGCTGGTTGGTGATAATAAATCACCTATTTTGTTGAATTGCAAATATTTAAAATTTGTTTCAAATTTCTATTACACTAATAAGTTATAACAGTGGTGACTCACAATTAAAAAAATCATATTTAACCAAATGGTGGTAGCTAGTGGGTGATAGCAAGAAAGTTAAGTAAGTGGAAAGGAAAGGGTCTTGATTAGATTCTCATATGTCACTTTTGCTAGGGGTTTAAATATTTTCATTCCTGACCCGCCCCACGTTCCATATCATAACCGGCTCAAAAAATTAAGCTTGTAAACTTGTGGGAAGTCCGGGGAGCCAATTCGCCTCAAGAAGATAATAAAGATTAGGTTAATTAAAAAAAAAGCCACATTTAAACATACTTCAAATATAATAGTTTGCAACAAATTCGAAAATTCTTGCGACAAATAAAAAAATCGATTATTAAAATAAATATTATCTTAGAAATAAAAAAGGATATTATATTATTACATTAACAAAATGTTGAATTAGGAACTAGTTTGAGCATTTTCCATATAAAAAGATGGGTTTAATTAATCTCATGTTAAATGAGATAAGTTATCTTATGTCATAGAGATAAATTTATGGGATCCACCATCTGAAAAAAAAAAATGTGGCACAGTTATCGAAGGATCGAAAGATGTGTAAGAGAGAAAATTATCACATGTAACATAAGAGTAATTTTTCCCTAAAAAGATATCTACCATCTTCATCTTTCTCTTTAAGAACTAAATGATATTTCATATAGATGAAGGCATTCTAAGGTACACAAGGACTCCCAAATTATAAGAAAGAGTTTTTATGTTGTTTTTATTTCACTAATCTTTCATTTTTGGATTAAACTTTCACGAGTAAATATTAATCACCATTTTCACCTCTGGGTATATAGGATCGTCTAAATGTTTTTATACATGGAACTAACACACTTATCTTTGAATTGTTGTTTAAATCAGGCTATAAGGTCATTCGACGTTTAATTGTGCATTATGAGAATTTCAATGTTTTTACTATCAAATAATGGGTAAAGGATTTCTCTAGTCAATGGAGATAAGTTATCTCCGATTAACCCAGTGGCAGAGCCACATGGTGGCTGGGGTGGCCTCGGCCCGGGCTGAATTTTAATAAATTATACTTATCATTTATAATTATATAATTAATTATAATTTGGCCCAGTCTAAAATTATAATTTGGCCGGGCTAAAATTTGTAATTTGACCCTATCAAAAAGTTAAAATATATTTGATGAAAGATTTGGGTAAGTTGTATTAAGTTTTGTGTTCCATTTCCACTTATATAAAGAGTTATAATTTTATTAAATATATTATAATATGAACTAACAAAAATTAAGAAAAATAAATACATATATAGGCTCTGTCTGATTTCTGTTTTGGAAAACTGTTTTTTAGTTTTCAGAACAAAAAAAACTAAAAAACTAGTTTGGCAAGACCTGTTTTTGTAAAAAATGTTTTGAAAACTATAACTGTTTTTTGTTTTTAAAATCAAATTTAGAGAACATGTATGAGTTGTTTTTGTTTTCTGTTTTCATTTTTAACTTTCAAAAAGAAAAAAATATAGAAAACAACGGTTTCCATAACTATTTTACAAAATAATTTTAAGAACAAAAAAACCAGAACACAATCAAAAAGACCCTTGGCCCAGGCTCCGATTGGAGCCCGGCTCCGCCACTGGATGAACCCAAAATAACATCGTTTTGGGGCGCAAATCAAGGCAATTTTTGTAATTATAATATATTGCAGGGTTATATTAGTTTTTATCATTATAATTTTTTAATCTTATAACCTAAAACGACGTCGTTTTGAGCTCACTGGAGATAACTTTATCTTCGGTGACCGGAGAAATATTTTTTCCTTACATAATATAGGAAACGACATATTCCTGTTGCACAAATTCATAAAATCTCATTATTCCAAAAATCTCATCGTCTAACTATATTATGATAATGTAATTATGCTGTGAAACTCTAGTAAACATTTTTGGGTAAATCTCATGCCTTCAATAATATTTTCATGCAAATTTTGACGCAGAGTATAACTTTTAGCACTTTTGGGATCAAAACAATCCCTTTAATTTATGGATCCAAAATATAATTATTTCAAATTTATTTATTTATTCTATATTAAAATATAAGAAAATTATTATATATGTCATTGCAATAAAATATCACTCAACAATTTACCATTTTAACTAATATTTTCGTTTATGTAAAATTGAGGGCATTACATATGGTACTTCACAACTCCAAAGCACATATACGCACTTTTTAAAAAAAAATTGCGTGTCGGACACGTGTCTGACAGGGACACGCGGTCAATATTTGGAGACACGTGGTCAACTCTCCGACACGTTCCGACACTTTTTTCTGACACGCAATCAACTTTTTATGCTTGGACACACTCGGACACGTTTTTTTTTAAATCTTAATTTTATTTTATTAAATAAATATAAAAAAAATAATTTATAAAATAATTTTTTTCTATTATGAAATTTAACATGAAAAAATAACAAAGTACGGAAAATTATTTTTATTTATATTTATGTTATGAATTTTAAAAATTTGATTGGTTATATGACCTATTATATACTCTTATATGTATTAAATATAAATTATATTATATATATTAAATTTTTATTTAATATCAAAACGTGTCCCAGCGTGTCGAAATATGACATTTTTTAGAATTAACGTGTCGGTGTGTAGTGTCGTGTCGTGTCCCGTGTCAGTGTCCGTGCATCATAGGTTGACATTGACACGGAACACGATATGATATGTTGACACGTTAATTGTAAAAAATATGATATTTCGACATATTATGACATATTTTGGTATTAAATAATATTTTTAATATATATAATATAATTTATATATATATATATATATATATATATATATATATATATATATATATATATAACAGCTTATAATAAGTTATAACCAATAAAATATTTAAATTTCATAATATAAATAAAAATAAAAATAATTTCTCATACCTTATTAGTTTTTTATGTCAAAATTCATAACAGAAAAAATTGATTTATAAATTATTTTTCTTGTTTAGTCAATAAAATAAAACTTAGACCTTAAATAAAAACGTGTCGGATGCGTGTCGAGTATTGACCGAGTGTCAAGAAAAAGTTGATTGTGTGTCGAAACGTTGACCGCATGTCCTAAAATATTAATTGTGTGTTGAACGCATGTCGAAACGAGTTGGTGCCCGATACGCATCTTTCAAAATAACTTGTGTGTCCGTGCTTTGTAGATATATACACGCGCAATATAATGATTATGAATAGTTAAATCTTCTATATGTGACTAAATTTATTCACTCAATTGTTCCGCAAAACAAGAGGTTCACATATTTGTCTCTTGAGTCCTTGTCTTTGAATTTTATTAGGCCTCAATCGATTCCGAGTGGAACATGTAACCGTTTTTGTTAAATTATAGTTGATGATGATTAACGGCGACATGTCATCTACCTTATTAATGATGATACTATGATAAATAAAAACAAAAAATTTATAGCCCTAAAAATGAAATGTATGATACCATATAGTTCTTTTTACAGAAAATTATGTATACTTCCTTCATTCCTCAAATCTAAACTCCAAATTATATTCTCACACGGCTTATTAAGATATAATTTATTTGACTCATTTTTTTTATCTTAAATTGATAGTTCTTGGTTCGCAATTTATTTTTAACTTTTACTTTTAATGAGGTTTACGATTGAGTTTTTGGCCGTTGAAGTACGAATTTCCAATTTATTTTTTTTTGCAAAATAACATATATATTATAGCACTTTAGATGATGTCTTGAGGTAGAGTGGGAGGAATGTTTAACCACTCTTTGATTCAAAATAAAACTATTGTGAGGAACCAATCTAGTTTGATCTAATTTAATGAATATGAAAAAGAAAAGTTTTGATTTTTTTTTTGGAAAAATGGTTATCCTTTTAAATGACACAACTTATATCATTTCATTCTCACAGAGAGGTGAGACCCACACCTTTATTCTTTTTGTCAACTCTCTCTCCTCCTTTATCTATCTCTTTCTCTCTTAAAATGACACAACTTTATATCTTTAAAATAACACATACTTTACTCTCTCTTTTTCATATGAAAATGAAGTTTTTTCATATCTAATATGGGTGATATGCTGCGTAGAAAAAAGAGTGCCCAATCTAGCTTGCAAGAATTAAATGCCTTAGGCAACAAATAGTGATGTTTGAGAATGAATTTCTGGGATCTACATTTAAAACAGTAGTAATCAAGGGGTTCATGATTACAACAATGATTCACCCATTGCAATGGTTATGTCTTATTCCAATCATTCATGGGCTTAAGAAATGTCAGACAGCAATGGGTCACGCGCCTAATAAATAACAACAATGTTTGTGATGCATGATCTCTCCTCACATATTACCCATAATGTGACAACACTTGTTATTTTTTAAATAAGTCACTATATGAGGTTGTTAGTTTCGCGCTGAGATTGTCGCCTGAGGGAATATTGACCATATTACCATCTTTTGCAATAAAAATAACCTAAATGTCACGGATTTTTTATTTATCTATTTATTTTTTCCAAAATGTAACGCTCTGAAGTCTCTCAACATTTTCACCCCTCTTGTGAAAGTTTCTTCGAGTGTTCATGGGATTACATCAAAGCTTCTTATCAAGTGCTTTATAACATATGTTAGGAAACCCTTATAAATCTAAACACCAACCAGGTCGATCAATCATTATCTCTATATCACTATTGTATAATTGAGGGAGCCCATGGTAGGAGGAAATACCTTGAAATAGGCTAAGCAACGCTCTACCACAATAAATAAATTTGACGTTAAGACGTTAATTGAGTTCATGCTTTATGTCCTTCCACTAATATCATCCTTACTCAGCACAAAAATAAATGAACTTGGTTTTCCAAATACTCGAAATTCAAAGGTTTTATGAACCAACAATGGTCACTTTCCTGGGATATTATGAATTTGGCTTCAATACCGTATGAAATTGATTAATACATAATTAATGTCCAAATATTGTAATTTTCCGAGTATTTTACTCCATAATCCACTACTAGAAAACTCATTATTTTCGACGGAAAAGAATTCCGTGGAAATTACTGACGTAATTTTCGACATAATCCATTTATCGTTGATCTTTTTGACGGAAAACAGATTCCGTCAAAAACTATCGACGGAAAATTGATTCCGTCGAAAAGCTTTCGATGGAAAATGGATTCCGTCGAAGATAT
The DNA here is from genome assembly GCA_032173675.1 of Gastrolobium villosum. Classification (NCBI taxonomy): domain Eukaryota; kingdom Viridiplantae; phylum Streptophyta; class Magnoliopsida; order Fabales; family Fabaceae; genus Gastrolobium; species Gastrolobium villosum. Next base: position 106,915 of record JAVKPL010004263.1, read on the forward strand.
TCGACGGAAAATAAATTCTGTCGAAAACGGATGAATAAAATAAATAGAAAAGAAATTGATTTTGTGAAGGTTTTTAGACGGAATATGAATTCCGTCGAAGATTTTTGACGGAAAACGAATTCCGTCGAAAATAGATGAATAAAATAAATGAAAAAGAAATTGATTTTGTGAATGTTTTTGACGGAAAATGAATTCTGTCAAAGATTTTTGACGAAAAACGAATTCCGTCGAAAACGGATGAATAAAATAAATTGAAAAAGAAATTAATTTTGTGAAGTTTTTCGACGGAAAATGGATTCCGTCGAAAACGGATGAATAAAATAAATGGAAAAGAAATTGATTTTGTGAAGGTTTTCGACGGAAAACTAATTCCGTCGAAAACGGATGAATAAAATAAATAGAAAAGAAATTGATTTTGTGAAGGTTTTCGACGGAAAATTAATTCCGTCGAAGAATTTTGACGAAAAATGAATTCCGTCGAAAATAGATGAATAAAATAAATTGAAAAAAAAATTGATTTTACGAAGTTTTTCGACGGAAAATGGATTCCATCGAAGATGGAAAACTAATTCCGTCGAAAACGGATGAATAAAATAAAAGGAAAACAAATTGATTTTGTGAAGATTTTCGACGGAAAACGAATTCCGTAAAAGACGGTTGAATAAAATAAATGGAAAAAAAATATTTTGTGAAGATTTTTGACGGAAAATGAATTCCGCCGAAAATAGATGAATAAAATAAATGGAAAAGAAATTGATATCAATAGTAAGATCAGTAATATACTGTGATTGATAGAATGGTCGTTATTCCTAAAATACACGGAGATACTGATCGACGCGAAGATAAGAAAGAAATACAACTTTTTGGAACAATAAGAATTTAAACAGTCGATATGTCAACGGTGATTCTCTCTATTAATGTAAGCACAAATGATGTTAACCTTCTGTTCTGTACCAAAAAAAAAAAAAACCACCACTAGTTACATAAAGTAAATGTAATTAAATTATCTTAAATAGAATATAATCAATTAATATAACTTTCTTATATTTATAGTTTAATATACAGTTACTGATTCTAACAAATGCGCATCAATTAATAATCAAGAAGAGTACTTTTAACATAATGTCCAATATGTTTATGTGCCTATTGATTAGCCAAAACTTAATTAAAAATAACAGCTACTTGTTACGTTAATGAATTTAAATGAAGACTTAATTTTATACTTAAATTCAGGGTGCGAAGAGTTATATATATATATATAGGCCATACTTTAGTTTTAATGTGGTGACAGTTATAATAAGAACTGTGTGTAAATGGAGCAGAAACACTGTAACCACAATCATAATGGAGAGGGACCAATTCAGAGACAAGAAATACTTAAAAGGGCTAATAAAGCCAAGCTCCAACACACCAACCTTGAAAAGGGGTACCTTCAATTTCCATACGAAATGACCCATGGACATAAACATACATAACATTACCTTGCTTTAGTCTCTTCACTTTATCATGGAAAGTAGAAGTAGGTGCAAAGCTTTATCAGGAGCCAAGAAATTCCAAACTACAAGAAAAGGATAAGCACAAGCACAATTCCCTTTTTTCTCATTTTTCCCCCCCCCCCCCCCCCCCCTCTATTATTACTAACTACTATTAACAATAATAAAAAAGAGTAACATTTGACATTATAAAGAAGAAATCTTGAAGGGGTTGTCCTTTGTCCCTTAAAACGACATGATAAAGTTTAGAGTAACATTTGACATTATAAAGAAGAAACCTTAACGGGGTCTCGTTTGTCCTTTAACATGACATTAAAGTTTCCTTTAGACACAATATTTCATGGGACCCATAATTTATGGGAAAAAAAGAGAGAGTAAATACCCTTTTGTACTTTTTGGTTCTCATTAAACGCTTTAGTCCCTAACAAATAAAAAGGCCCAAATTCAAAATGGACTCATTTTAGTCTTTTTAGGGACTAATATGGGTCTTTTTTGGATTTGTGAGGGACCACGATTCCAACAAAATAAGTCCATTTTGAATTTCTTAGGGATCACTAGGGACTAAAGCGGGCATCGTAAAATTTGTCAAGGACCAAAAAGGGTATTTACTCGAAAAAAACACTCAAAATGAATCTCTCTAACTAATCTAGATGAGATGGTAATTTTTCCTACAACATGACCCTTATAAAACCCAACCTTAACTCTTATAAAACCCAACCTTAATATACATAAAACAGAGTCCAAAAAAAAAACCCAAATCATTGTGTGGACTAAAACACTACCAAAAGACAAAATTATAAGCATTAACACCTCTCCAAGAAAAACTATTACATCCAAGTAATCAAGATGTGAAAAACATGTAGTGGGTGCTTGTGACATGTGACAAATTAAATAGATACAACATCATGTCCACAATATTGTTCATCATAAGTCACCACATGTTATGGTTAGGTGATTCAATAGCAGCCATTTTCTGTTGCAAATTGAGGTTCTTATAGAACCTCTTAATGAATTCCTCAGCTGCCATATCTACTTGATTATCATCATCATCCCCTTCATCCTTCAAAGGGAAGGGTGAATCAGTGACTCTAAGTTTCTTCCCAATGGGACTTTTCCCAAACCCTGGCAATGTTACCAAAGGTGAAGCCTCAACCTTGTTGTCACCGTTATTCAGCATCTCAAGCACTTTTTGAACCGCATTTATGGTTGAAACTTCATCGTACTGGCATGCTTTGGGGAACCGGCCAAAGGGGTGGCCGTGGCGGCGGCGACGGCGATGATCGCGGTGGTGGAAGGGGAAGGCGGGGCTGTTGCTGCAGCTGAATTCGTAATCTCCGGGAGGAGGGTGGGAACGGTGGCAGGTGGCGGCGGCGTAGTGGTGGTGGAGCATGAGGGTGTTGGATATGGCTTTGCCGGCGGCGAGTTTGCCACGTTTGATTAACAAATTGAACTCCATCGTGACTTTGCACTTGGCTATGCCTTTTCTCAACATGAAGAACATAATGCGTACTATGTTCCATAGCTTCTTCGCAACCACTTGTGGGCTTGTCTCAATTTCCATTTTTTGAGAGTGTGATGATTGTTAATATGTGTCTTTTGTTGTTTTCTTGGTCTAGAGAGAGAGAGAGAGAGAGAGAGGGGATGAATTGGAATGTGTTTTGGTCTACAACGGGAGAGTGAGGGTTGAGAGGTATATAAAGGGGTCCAAGAAAATTATATATTGGATTAATTGTTTATGTTTATAAGATAAATTTATTTGTTATGTATACATAAAAATATAAATGTTTTATAAATTCTTTATTATAATTAGTATGATTTGTCGCACTTCAATCAAGACTGTATGATCAGTCATATTTAGTGTAATTTGTAAAAAAAGATTGTAAATGGATCCATCCCCTAAAAATATACATGGTTCATATTTTTTTGGGAAAAATGTTTATGCAGTCACTGCAGATAAATTATCTGCATTTATTCCCAAAACGACGTCGTTTTGATATTGAAATCTTAAGAAAATTATAAATATAAAGACTATTATAATCCTGAAATAAATTCAAATTATATAAAATATCATGATTTTCATCTTAAGGTGACATCGACATCGAATTCGACTTACTTTAGATAACTTATCACAATTATCGCAGAAATCAAGTGTCACGTTACAAATCAATGGTTGAATAAGCCAAAAGTAACGTGTATATGTATTGAAGAAGAAATGAATGAAACTGAAGGGAGACTGGAGTTCACGAGCCGAAAGAGCGTTTGCTGATATTATAAATGATTGGGATTGTTACTAAATTGTTTGTTTGCTTCTTTGTGGTTTACATGGAAGTTGGATTGGACTTTTTTTTTTTTGGTAAGTTGGATTGGACTTTACTAACTCTAGAAGGTGAAGGGTCTCCATGATGGCAACTAATAATACTTAAATACTTAGATTTGATAGTCCCTAGTGGTTAGCATTTGCCTTGGAGACTAAGTTAATCACTAACACAACTCAACCGCGTAATTATATATGAGTATATGACCGTAGACCGTATCATTCTATTAGTTATAGAAACTAAGTTAATGGATAGAATAATACGGTCCTATTTAATCCATTATTATTTTATGGGAAAAACAAGTGTAATGTGGCGGAAAGAATTTTATGTTATGCTATAGAAACATTGAATGGTGTGATTTCATATTTTGTTTTTTATTTTTTTTAAATATTCTGTTGCAGCTTGCAGGACACTCGTAAACCCCTTATTCTATTGATTAACTTTGTATTTTCTATAAACAAATAGAATGATAGGGTCTATGGTTATATGCTCTCCAGTATATATATATATATATATATATATATATATATATATATATATATATATATATATATATATATATATATATATATATATATATATATATATATATATATATATATATATATATATATTAATGTTATGTTACATAATATAAGTTTAGTTTCTAACACACATAATAAAGGGGGGAGAAAGTGAAATGATGAAAGAGAAACAAAAACATGTGAACCCCACCTCTTTAATGTGTGTGTAGGAAAGTGAAGTTATGTTATGTAACATAATATTAATAAGACCCATATAATAAAACACAATCTATTGATTAACTTTATATTTTCTATAAACAAAGGGAAATAGATGTCTTATATCACATAAGACAATTATCTCATGTTACACACTCATAGAATTTTGTGCCCATTTTATTTTATTTTATTTTTTAAATTGTGGGCCCCACAACTTTGTTTCACCCACATAAGATACCCTATCTTATGCTACATCAGATTAATAACTCCCATAAACAAATAGAATGATATGGTCTATGGTTATATGCTCTACAATATATATATATATATATATATATATATATATATATATATATATAATAGGATTTTTTGACATCTTATTTGAGAATTGTTGATCATGCTTTGATCTAACTATTTTAATTTGTAAATATATGATACCATTAATTTATCTGTCTTAATTTAATGACACCATTAAGAATGTTTGTATTTTGTTTGATACCAGAGTGGACGGAGATTGTAGACTAATTTTCTAGGGAAATCATTATCTCATTTTACATAAAATAACTCTCTCATGTTATCTCACATCAAAAATTGTGCCACCATTATTTTTTTTCTTTTTTTTAATAAATGATGGACCCAACCACATTATTTGTCTATGGTAGGAGATAACTATCTCCTATAACATAAGAAAATAGAATCCTTAAATTTATTATGGGGGTCACTTCTAAGTTCTATGCTTTCTCATAATGAGCACATAAATCTCATCTTAGAGGATCTTTCACTCCCCTGTATAGTAGAGCAATTCCTCATTAACAGCATTGAAGAGTCGACAAAAACGGTAAGTCTTTTTCTTTCTCATGGCATTAGAGGTTATGATTTCCACATATATAAATCACTATTCTCCCAGGCATATGTACGACTACATAATAAAATATTTCTCATATGTGTAATATTTTTTTATTTTTTATTTTTTCAGTAAATGTGCGGTCCACAAATAGTTGAGTCACAACATAAGAATTCAATTCTCATGTAACATTAGAAAATCAGAAGCCCGCTATTATTATGCTAAAATCTAAAGTTACTGTATCAATACACATTCCCCTTTTCTCAATATTGCCTGAAATTGCAGCTACGATTACTTTCGGAATTTTGATCTATACCTCTCCTATATTGAATATCCACGAAGTGACATACTTCACCCCTTATGGATACAGCCCCAAAATTACGAGAGTTTCAATTTGAGCCCGGGCTAATATTATATATATATATATATATATATTTTTTTTTTAAAATTTTAATTATTTCATATCATAATATATTTAAATTATATTAAATACAGAGTACCTGAGTAGGCAGTACTAAGAGAATTATAATTTTATTAAATATTTTATAATTCTACTATATATATATATATATATATATATATATATATATATATATATTATATGAGTGAAAATCAAACACATAATTTAATATAATTTACCCAAATCTTCTACCAAAAATATTTTAAGTTTTAGATATATCCAAGTTACAAATTGTAGCTCAAACCAAATTATAATTTTAACCCAACCAAATGATAATTAATTATATAATTATATATAATAAATATATTTTATTAAAATTTAGCTCGGCCCGAAGCCACACCCGACCAACACATGGCTCCACCACCGAGAGTTCACTACATAAGTTTAACTTGAAGAAATAGCTATTAGTTAAATATACTTACACTACATGAAATAATTTAACTAATTAATAAATGTTAATATCAAAACATTCCAGAATATAAAAGATAAGGGAAATATGTTTATCCTTTTAAATGACACAACTTATATTCTTTCACTCTCACAAAGAGGTGGGATCCACACTTTTATTTTTTTTGTCAACTCTCTATTCTTTTTTATCTATCTCTTTCTCTCTTTTAAAATTACACAACTTTACATCCTTTAAAATAACACACACTTTACCCTTACAAGAAACTACTCGATTTGATCATCATTAAATTGTTAATATTTTATGGAATATTAAATAATATTTATTTGTGATAAACTATTTTAAAAAAATATTAATTGTGATATGTTATATTTACAAATTTTTTATTTATAGATTATATTTTAAATTCCAAAGAGTACATTCTCAAGTGAATATACTCTTCAAAGTATGTTGTGTAGTTTGTAAATAAAGAATGAGGAAGTTATACTCACCACCTATTTTCTTTTATAATCTCTTACAAACAATATCTTAACCGTTGATTTCCGTCAATCAACGGTTAAGATTTTTGCCAATAAAATTAATTAATTAATTATTAATTCGCAATAAATCTTAACCGTTGATTGGCGAAAATCAACGGTTAATATATTAGTTATAAAGGAAAATAGGTCGTAAGTATAACCTCTCCCATAAAGAATTTATAAATGTATAAAAATATATTTGTATAATTTTATATTTTCTAATGAATAAAAATTCAATAAAAAATAATAATAAAAATTCCTTCCCTCGCGATGAGCGGGGGCGTTCACGTACACGGTCCACGCGCTATTCTCGTGGAACCCAATCACTCACTAAAACGGCAAAACCTTACAGGCAATCGGTACACCTATAGTAAATAGATGTACAATTAATTTTTAATTTTAGAATAAAGTATTTTTGAGTTCTAAATAAATATTATCAGAAAAAAAAAAATCGACTCATGGTCCTTATGAAATTTAAAATAGACCCATTTTAATCCTTTTAAGGGACTAACATAAGTTTTCTATGAATTTCAGATGGACCACGAGATAAATTGAGTTTATTTTGAATTTCAAAAGGATCACAAGTCGATTTTTCTTGTTAAGAAATTAAAATGATGTGATATTTGTTGAGTACCGTACTTTACTCTGAATAAAATTAAGTTAAATTATAAATTATTTAAAATTCAATACGAAATAAATAAATTTTTTTTGTGGACAAATATATTATGTTTTTACTTGTATGAATGAATGCAGACATATTTTTTCCTTTTTTTTATAGCTGGGAAGAACTTTCTTTTGCTTATTTGGTATTTTTTCTTTATGATTTCTTCATTTTTCTATTCAAATAAATTTTAGATAATTTTATATTTAACAAATAATAAATAAATAATAAAATTATTTTAAAAATGTGACTTGATCAATTCGGAAATTTTTTCTTTATAATAATATAAATTAACAACATTGATATTTTGGGGGAAACTTCAAAATTAGGAACCATGTGTTAAAGTAGTATAGAATAGATAAACATATAAAATAAGCTTACCAAAAAAAATAAAAAATAAACATATAAAATAAATGTCACTCATGCGTCGTCAAAGTCTCGTAGGAACATTAATGGGAAATGCATCTATCATGTTGTAGAAATCAAAAAATTTATCATGTTAAGAAAAAGACAAACCAATTCATTGAATAAAGTGTCCCATCACTATTTTTAATACTATATATACCTTGTCTTTTTCTTAACATGACAAGAAAATAGTTCCTACAACATGAGGGATATAATTCCCAACATTAATTAGTAATTCCTCTATTGTATTCTTCCGAGTAATGATGGAGAACAAAAAATTCTAGTATATTCTTCCGAGTAAATATTTCTCTAATCAATTAAATTTCTAGTGTATTCATCGGAAATTTGATTGATTCATATATAGAAGTTGTTCCCTTTCAATGTCATTTTCTTCTTTCTTAGATCTGGAACTCAGTTCTAATTTAAAAGAATAAATTCCTTATTACTTAAACGTAGTTGGTGTCTTTCGTGCAACTTTTAAAAAATTTATGGTATACTGCTAACAAAGGCTCCAATTATGATAATACTGCTAATAAGGCAGCAAATGGTCATTCTTTCTTGTCTTTTGAATTTGGAAATGTCATCTATATATATATATATATATATATATATATATATATATATATATATGTGGGACCCGTATTAGAAAAAATTATGTGTAGGACCCATGTTGGCACAGAAATTGAAGGGTGCGTAGGAAAATTCAAATTCTCATCTTAAATGAGAATTATAAAACCCTATATACATATATGGGGTAAACATTTCTCAAGCAGTTTGAGATAAGTTTATTTCCAGCTAGCCCAAAACTACGTCGTTTTGATTAATGAAGGGTGTTTATGTAATTTTTGGTGAATTATTGATGGGTGTTTCAGTAAAATGTATATGATATAAAATTACAATAACACCCTTCAGTAATTCACCTAGAATTACATAAACACCATTCATTAATCAAAACGACGTAGTTTTGGGGCTAGCTGGGGATAAACTTATCTCAAGCTGCTTGGTGATGAAAAAGCAAATTCGTTAAAACTACGTCGTTTTGATTAATGAAGGGTGTTTATGTAATTCTAGGTGAATTAATGAAGGGTGTTTTTATAATTTTATTTATTTTTATATCATATACATTTTACTGAAACACCCTTCATTAATTCACATAAAATTACATAAACACCATTCATTAATCAAAACGACGTAATTTTGGGGCTAGTTGGAAATAAACTTATTTCGAGCTGCTTGAGAAATGTTTACCCCATATATATATATATATATATATATATATCGTGGGAAAACATTTTCTCTTTTTAAGAGAGAAAATTTTTCTCATACAAGTGACTCATAGTATAAGTGGGTCCCACCTTGAATTTTTTTTTCTCTCTACTATTCTGTAGGTCCCATTTATGCTATGAGTCACTAACATAAAAAAAAGGAGAAAATGTTTTCTCATATATTGTAGCTAGTCCGTTTGATTCATTAACACAGTGAAATGCAGTGCATATATATCTCGTTTTCCATATGCAACAAGGACTTGTGCAGATCTTGAACATGACCAATACATTGTAATATTCATCCATTATCACCATTAAATACATAAAGGAATTGAACAATTTGTGTCTCTGTTCTTTATTTTTCCAAATTCTCATGTTTACTTAACTAGTTTGATGCTATTATGAATATAATCACGCATGGCTAAAAGTTTAAGTTCGAGTGATTGTATCAAGAGATTTTCCTTTACTTGGGCTTAAAACCTGAACAATGTATAGAAAATCACTCCCAATTAAATTTTGACTAACAAAGGTGGTATGAGGGCAACTATTGTAGACAACCTCATCCAATTACCCTTGCATATATGCAAAAAAAGTTTATTATGTCCGGATAATAGAGATGTTTAGTTAAAGACTAATATATTTATATTAGATTTGATGTTCTCTCTTAGATATTTAAAGGTGAGATATCCTCGAGATTACTTATCACTAGGGGTGTAATTAGGCCAGGGCGGGACAGGCTTTGGCCTTCATGGCCTAGGCCTACACAAAAAAATGCTGAGCCTATCTGGCCTATAAGCCTATCAAAGGCTTTATTTAAAGGCCAAGCCTGCCCTGTTATTAAAAAATAAAAAGCCTACATGGCCTATGAGGCCTTTTAGGCCTACCATGTTCAAAATTAAATTTAAAAGAAAAATGAAATATCTCATTCATTAAACAATATTTTATAGTTTGGGTCCAAATTATTAAAATTATACAACAGATTTTTTAACAAGAACACAGATTATAAAAATTCATGACAACAAATAAATATTAAATATTAGGTTAAGTTATCTAACTTTTACAATAAATAAATAAAATATTTTTTATTTAAATATTAAACAGGCCAGCCTACAGGCTAAAAGGCCAGGCATTTTATTTTTAGCCTGCGGCCTTGTTTCTAAATAGGCTCATCCACAAGCCTTAACCTATTCTATTTACCTCGTAGGCCAGGGCAGGGCAGGCCTTTTGTAGGCCAGGCCATAGGCCCCTGTAGGCCGGCCTGACCCATTTACACCCCTACTTATCACTATACATGACAGAAATGGCTTATGCCAATGAGATGATGTGTGTGCAATAATAACATAACATTATGAGAGATTAGATTCGTACCCGTAGACTTCGTTAAGATAAGATAATTATTAATAAATGATTCTCTTTCTTTTTTGTTGACTCTTATTGGATCTTCTAAAATATTGGCATAGCCTGAGTTCATAACAAGGTTGTTTTCCAAATTTAAAACTAGGAGCGGTGTTTATCACTAGTACTCCATATTTATCCTCAGATAAGAAGAAGATGATGGATATTCTTACTACCAAAATTTTCTACTACCAATTTACTACCTATTAATCACCATTGGATCAATATTTTCTCTTTTTTCAAAAACTTTTTAACATTCTCTCTCTTTGATTCAATGGTGATTAGATAGATAGTAAGTTAGTATAGTAGAAAATTTTGATAGTAGGAATATCCTTTTTAAGAAGAAAATAGATTTTCCTTATTGAAAAGTTTTAAAGAAAAAGAGAGACATATTCACATGTGACATATCAGCAACGTAGAAAATTAAAAATAGAACATTGCTTAATTGTGGTAGTTCTCTCAGCAAAATTGATTAATTAAGCTAGTCTAACTGTCAAACACGGACAGGTCCTTGAAAATTTCAGATATTTTTTCCATAAATTATTGGTGGTACGGCAAAAAAGATATACATTAGTGCAATTCTTTTTAAAATTTTAAGTAATCGTTTTGCAAACTCTTTGTCACTTATCAGCTTTTAATTGTATAATGCTTCTGCTTTTGAAGACTTTTTCCAATTAGAATACTTTACTCTTAAGTTCTTCATGGTGGGCTTTGTTCATAATTTATCGCCTTTTTGTATTTGCCTGCCATTTGTCTTGCTGCTCAAACATCTGCCACAAAAATTTGGTCCTTATCTGAAAAATGATTGTAAGATTTTCATGTAACTAATATAAATTAGTGTGCGTGGTCCAGAGATAAAACTAATTATGTGCCACGACTTATATCTTTTTGGCTATGAAAGAAAGGTTCCTTTTTTATGCGGTGCAAATGAGCCTTGAGATCCACTTATTTTATTTTTTTAAAAAAAATCAAAATCTATTAACGTATCCTAAATTTTTACGAGTTACTATAATTTTTTTTTTCCAACAACAACAGAGCTATATTTCCCTTTAAAGAGATAATAAAAGTATACCCTCACAAAGGCAATACGTGTCTATTAACATTTTATTTCGAAGTATTTTATTGATAAAAGATAGTTTGATAAAAAAATTAGAATTATAAGTAAAATATAAAAATTAAAAAACTGTTATTTTCCTTTATTCGTAAAACATGTTACTCTTTGGGAATGTGACTATTTTGTCACATTTGGACAAAAAATTTACCAGACTGCCATGCCAACAATAAATTTTGCCAAAATGCCACGCGGCATAATTCGCTACACAGTGTAGCGAATTATGCATGCAAGTAATTCGCTACGCAATGTGGCGAAATATGCCACGTCAGAACCAAAAATGCCACGTGTCAAATTTTCATAAATTCGCTACCTAAGGTAGCGAATTATGCCAAAATGTCAAAATTTGACATGTGGCATTTTTGGTTCTGACGTGGCATATTTCGCCACACTGTGTAGCGAATTACTTGCAAGCATAATTCGCTACACTGTGTAGTGAATTATGCCGCGTGGCATTTTGGCAAAATTTACTGTTGGCGTGGCAGTCTGGTAATTTTTTGTCAAAACGTGGCACTTTGGTCACTCTCCCTTACTCTTTTAATGTTACACATTGGTAGCATGCCACTATTCAGTGGCGGAGTCGAGTTCAAATTTGAGATCAGGTCAAATATATTATATGTGTATTTATTTTTTTAATTTTAATTAGTTCATATCATAATATATTTAATATTAAATATAGAGCATCCAAGTAGGTAGTACCAAGAAGAGTTATAATTTTATTTAATATTTATTTTACTAAAAATAATTTTTTTATTGTACTAAAAATAATCTTTTTATATAAGTGAAAATTTAGCACATAATTTAATATAACTTGCCCAAATTTTGTTTCAAAAATATTTTAAATTTTAAATAGAATCAAATTATAAATTATAATTCGAGACAAATTATAATTTTAATTCAAGTTAAGTTATAATTAATTATATAATTATATATAATAAATATAATTTATTATAATTTAACTCCAACCAATGCCATATCTACAATATATGTGGCTTCACCACTCCCAGCATTTATTTGATGAATGACATGATTGAATTTTAGACACAGCAGAGAGTTTGAAGATATCTGCACATAGTATCATAGTCAGAATATTCTCTTGATTTTTTTTTAAGTGTTCCTGTCTACATTCATCCAATAGAAACATAATATCAGCTTACCAAAAAAATAAAATATCAGTGCTCACATATTAATATTATTTAAGAAGAGGAAGAAAAAAATAACTTTATATTTTTTCTATATATTCTTAAAAATACATAACCTATAATTTATTGGTAATACAAGTGTCATTTTAAATGAAAATAATACTTATTAATGAGTGCGATGAAAGGATTAAAAAAGCTCAGTAGAAAAAATATGGGTAGAAAATTATATAATAGAATGGAAAATAATATTTGTATCAAAGCCAAAAACATACATAAGAGAATGTTATAAAAAATGGTGGAGTTACTATCATCTTTTCTTATTACCTCTTATTACAAACTTTATTATCATTAGATCAAAATCAAATCAACGGTTACTAAATAAATTAACAAACATGTGAAAGATTCAAAACTCAAGTACGAAAACTATTAAGAGAAAAAATGGCCAATAAAAACAATTGGAAAAGTGTGTATCATTTTAAAAGATGTAAAATTGTGTCATTTTAAATTAAAAAAGAAATAGATCATGGGGGAGAGAGTGGACAAAAAAAAAATAAAGGTGTGGGTCTCACTTCTTTTTGAGAGGAAAATGACACAAATTGTGTTATTTGAAAGGACAAACGCATTTTCCTAAAAACGATCGATGACCATCTATTCTTAAGCCTCGATGACCATTTTTTCTAGAAATCATGGGAAAGTTGGGTGGGGCAAATTTTTTTACAACGTTTGGTACGAGGAAACTGAAATTATTATCGGGAAACTTTTTTTTCTATCATTTCAATTTTAACTATAGAATCCCAAACAAAAATACCATATGATACGTGATATTTTTATTTTCCCATAGCATCAGTATAATTAACCCAACATTCCCAAAAAAAAATTTGGACGTACCAAACACCTTTTCATAACTTACCCAAAAAAATTATTTCAATCATATTCTCACAAATCTTTTTTTTTTTTTTTGGATAAAAAAATATCTCTTTTACCAAATACTCAAGGCTCAAGAGTTGCTCCATCATAACATTATTTGTTCATTTGAGTTTTCCGCTATAATCATAAAAGCATCTTTGATCTTTCTTCTATATCAGCCAGAGCCCAGAGCCACATCCACCAGAGTTCTTGTGCTTTTAAATTGCCCCCCATACTTTGTAGTGTTAAATCTACCTTAACAAGACTAAAAGAAATATAATAAAAATCACTTAATCAAGCCAAAAGTTTAAGCTGATATATGAAGAAAGATCAAGATGCTTTTATGATAATATATATCTCGACACGTCCCCCTCACACGAGAGTCCATTGAGCTTGAAGGGTGGACAAAGCACAGGCCCACCTACCTGTGCGTACAAAGAAATTCCACTTGAAAGAAAATGAGGGACGGCGAGGATCGAACCCGAGACACGAGATTCTAATACCATTTGATAAGAACCTTGGGATGCACCACCCCAAAAGATAGCTCAAAGGGTGGGAGTGCCCAAGCCCTTATAAACTTCACATTAGTTGCCCATACAACTAATGTGGGACTCCAAGTACCATACCTTGCAAATGAGATCGTGACATTCCACCACGCTCTGCAGCCCTGGCACCCACGCGGACTGGCTTTGCGCTAGTCTTTTACTAGCTCCGGGCGAACACTGCAATGCCGGTATCACCACCCGCGCCGCTCGATTGCAACCGGGAGGCATATAGTGAAAGGCTTTGATACCATGTAAAGAACAAATTCAACCCAAAAGATTAAGTTGTTGGGTGAGATTACATTAATAATTTTATATATCTCAACAATATTAATGGTTTTTATATCATATTTTTACAACATTAACTTAGAAGAAACATGATTTGCAACAAGAGTAAAATGCTTACTTCAAGAGTTAAAGCTGTCGCAACAAAATGTTCATTTGCGTTAGTATGCCTAAGAGTTAAAGCAAATCAAAGAACATTTTGAACATTTTTTGATTCCTCCATTGAAGAAGGAAGACAAATGAAGTTAAACAGCTAATCAATTATGGTCGATGTAACCAAATTACCGAACATAATTGTGCACCCTATGCTTCCAAATATGAGATGCAGGATAAGCTCCAATGGTCATGACATCGTTCTGGTCGCTATATATTCAAAACTAGGTGCAAGATGTAGTTAGAGCAAAGCTTAAGAAATGAAGCGTTACACGTTTTAACACTGGATTTGAAAGCAATTTGGAAACTAAAGATACCTTTCAGATTCATATAATGATTTCTGTTGAGATATATAGTCCCACATTGATTGTATGAGCAACTAATGTGGAGTTTATAAGGTCTTGTGCACTCTCACCCTTTGAGCTAGCTTTTGGGGTGGTGTATCCCAAGTTTGACATGGTATCAGAGCATTCGAAATCTCATCACCACCTCCCACTTTCTTTGGGCACTCACACCTTTTGAGTTAGTTTTTTGGGTGGTGTATCCCAAGGTTCTTTGACAATTTCATGAGAGATTTTGAAATAAAAATCATTCATACTCCTGATACTTTGTAATTTGCATGCTCACCAATCATCACCATTGTAGCTCAAATTCAAAATGTTTCTCAAGTCTGGATGAAACTTTGGTGCTGGTGGTGTTGGTTTACCTTCCAGCTTTCAAGGTGATTTATGTTGGAAATAGACAATCACAGAAAATCGAGAAAACAGAAAAAAAAAAAAAAAATAGATAGATTGACACGATGATTTAGCCTAGTTCAATCAATTTAGGCTACGTCCAGTTTATCTGTACTATATTCACCTCACCATCATTTGTTACAAGTCATTTTGTTTACAAATAAAATATAAATAGGATTAGAAAACCCTAATAATACTATCCATGGGCCCAAGCCCAAACTACTAAGAAAATTACAATAAATCAGAGGCACACAACACTACCTAGCCTCTACAGGCCAGGAGGCACTGCCCTCGGACTCCCGCCCGCTCATCTGGGAGTGGGATCTAATTGTCTTTTTACTGACCCCAATAAAAAGGGCTTTCATCAAGTCATACCCAACAGTTTGTTCTTGCATGGTACATCATTGTCACATTTCAAACGTTGCAAATGCGTTAGCTTTCTTAATCTGAATTTCTGGCTATCAACCATGGAGAGAAGGACCATTGTATTCCTTTAATTCATTTGCAAATGAAAAGGCTGAGTACTTTTCTAGTACAATAATTTGGATTCCCGTAACTGACAATGAGTTTGACACAGTATAGATATCGGTCCGGTACATTATATTCTCCCGCGAGAACACAATTATAGCAAAATTATAACTATGTTTTTCCGGGAGAACACTTAAAGAACACCATTGTAATATTTTTGCACTATGTTCTCGCGGGAGAGCTTAGTTAAAATTCACTCACTGGACACTGAATTTTTAATTTTTCGTATATATATATACATATACATATATATATATATATACATATATATATATATATATATATTTCAAAAGAGAGAAAGAGAAAGACGAGTATATCTTTGGTACTACTGTAGTATGTACTCCTTTACTAAAAGTAGAAAAATGTGATGGTCTAGAGAAAAATAATCATACAAAGAAAGATAAAATGGTAAAAAAAAAAAAATTATTTCTAAATTAAGTAAATGATGCACCGAGTCTTCAGCAGTACTACAGTAACACTGAAGATATTTCTGAGAAAAAAAAAAAGAAGGGTCGACCCAGTTCAAATACCCACTTCGTAAATGTATGGGGAAGGAAATACTCTAGGCAGTCTTTCCCCTACTTTTTGCAGAGGGATTGATTCGAACCCGCGACCTGACACACCACGGCAAGCAAGCTTACCGCTGAGCCAAACCGGCCCTTCAATATTTCCGAGAAAGAGAACAAAAAGTGACACTCTTGCACCAACCAGTGGTGGCTCACTTGGTGCATGAGAGTAGAGTAGGTGATGGAAGGATCTCAATTTGATCCCCACCAATACCATATTTGGGATGAGCATAAGATCTTAATCCCGGACTCGCTGCGCACTCGGGATTAGTCTCAGCCGGTTCAAAGAATCAAAACTTGTGAGGATATCCGGAAAAATCTACTCGCCTTACAGATAATTAGGGTTGATATAAAAAATAAAATAAGAGATGACAGTCTTACAATTGCTGTGTAACTTTGGCAGAACTAAACCTACCCACTTCCACTTATAACAGTACCTACCTTGTTGGGACTTGGAGGTAAACTTCTTCAATCAAGGTAGGAGGAGAATATGCCAAGTCTTGCAGATAATTTTGTATATTTCTGATTTGGTATTACCAAATTATGTTGTCTGCCATGTATAATATTTACCATAGGAGTGTGAGATATCACATGAGGCTACCCTAATACCTTATTGGGTTGGAGCCTTGAAAAGTCCCGAACATTTACTTCCTCCATTCAAATTAAAAAAGTCATGGACTCATTTTTCATGTCAATTGAGTTCATGTCTTTTCAATTTGAGTGGGGAAATATATAGTACAAGATCATTGAAAATTTATTGGTAGATCAGATATCCTTAAACCATTTGTGGCTCACAAACAGCCACCCTCTTCTGTCTCTATCCTTTTCTCGTACATTACTTGTACCTTGCTTTTCTGCACACGTTTTCCTTGCTTTCTGCTTCGTTCTACTACAACACTAGCATGTTATTTCAACATCACATGAGAGAGGATCTATTCTTTAACCATTTTATTCATATTTAACTTGAGAAAAATGGATAACCATATATCCAAATTGAAATCATTTCCTAATGCACTAAAAAAAAAACATGTGCTTGAAACCATTGGGTTCTAAAGTGGAATAAAATGGCACTAAAAAGCAATCATTGATCATCTATATGTAAAGAACCAATTCAACCCAAACGTTTAAGCTAGTGGGTGAGGCTACATTAATGATTTTATATATCTCAACACGCCCCCTCACACCAGAGTCCATTGGGCTTGAAGGGTCCAATGCACATATCCACATACCTATGCGAATAAAGAAATTTCACTTGAAAGAAAATGGGAGACGGCGAGGATCGAACTCAGGACACGAGGCTCTGATACCATGTAAAAGTACCACTTCAACTCAAAACCTTAAGGTGTTAGGCGAGGGCCTTTTTAATGATTTATATTATATTCTCTAACGTACTCCCTTACGCAAGAGCTCTTTGGGCTTGAAGCGTGGATATGGCACAAGCCCATTATTGGTCCGCCTTGTACTGCACAAGCCCATTTTTTTGGTCTGCCTTGTACTTTTCTTAATTCCATCTGAAAGTGGGGGCGGTGAGGATCGAACTCGTGACCTCGTGGTCATTCAAACTTTGATATCATGTAAAGAACCAATTCAACCCAAACGCTTAAGCTGGTGGGTGAGACTATATTAATGGTTTTATATATCTCAACACTATATAAATTGGTCATCCTGAATTGTGTTTTGTGTGGAACTGCAGCTTCTTACTTGATATTATGGAGTCAACACAAGAAGGAAAAGCAAAGTGGAAGGGCATTTCCAAAACAGAAGTAATAGGAGCAAAAGCAGAACAAGTATGGCCTCTTTTGGAGGATTTCTTTGGCCTTGAAAAGTGGTTTCCCACTCTCTCAACATGCCTTCCTGTTGAAGGTATCTCTGGCAAACCAGGGTGTGTGCGCTTCTGTGCAGGTTTCAAGACTCCTGTGGATGGCAATGACAAACAAACCATGAATTGGACTAAGCAGAAACTGCTATCCATTGACCCTACTCAGTGGACATTTAGCTATTCAATTATAGATGGAAATGTTGGGTTTCACTCCTATGTTTCAACATTGAAAGTACTGCCAAAGGAAGATGGATGTGAGATTGAATGGCTGTATGAAGTTGAACCTGTTCAAGGGTGGAGATTGGAACATCTTGATTCCTTCATTGGCTCGGGCTTGCAGGTTATGGCTCAGAGGATGCAGGTAGCTTTGAAGATCATGGAAGAAGCTCTGAGAGCTTCAAATTAAACTAATCATCATGAGTGGTCACCAAGATAAGAACCATAGGCCCTTTTTCAGAATTTTTAGTTACTTTTATTGCTATGTTTGCGAATTTCAGTGTATCATTACTTATTAGTAGGAACTGAAGGTGTGTTAAAAGTGATGTTGTGTTGTGTTGTGTTGCAGCAATAAAATAAGCTGGATTTCATAGTGTGTTTGGACTCTCATATTTGTGGGCATCCAAATTCTTGTAAACTCTATTGAGATTCCAATAAAAGTTTTTGGTTGAATAAAAAAAAAAAAACTATTCTAAATTTGTTTTGGACCATCTGTTTTGGACCGGTTTCACAAGTTACCCATCAATTATCTTTTCTGGGTTGTTTGGATTGGTGACTAACCGGTTTAAGATTTTCTGGTCAGATTTTTTTTTTTTTTCATTGCTATTTAGTATTTACGACCTTTAATTTAAAACTGTTATTGGGCTATCTCTTTCTGTGGTGTGTAGTTATTCTGATCTCTGAAGAGTGATTATGTTTTACTTTTTCATTTTGGACTTTGCACATTTGTATATAATATG
The DNA here is from genome assembly GCA_032173675.1 of Gastrolobium villosum. Classification (NCBI taxonomy): domain Eukaryota; kingdom Viridiplantae; phylum Streptophyta; class Magnoliopsida; order Fabales; family Fabaceae; genus Gastrolobium; species Gastrolobium villosum. The sequence goes on from JAVKPL010004263.1 coordinate 126,138, forward strand.
AGACTACTATGACATAAGATAATAGTCTTCTATAACATATGAGACTACTATTTCTGAAGCATATTTGCACTTTCTGAAAAACAATTTCTGAAGCAACGCTTATCAATGAGATTTTGGGCCATCTAGAAGGATTGTGGTTCATGCTCATTACGCTTATCAAAAAGGGGAGCTTAGTTACAACATAAAACTTCTTATATCATATTGAAATATCAGAGTATCAGAGGAAGGGTATGTCCTGCAAAACTGTTTCATACAACAAATTGGGACAACCATTTTACACGCGTCTCTAATAGAGGACAAGATCAGCTTTAAACATTACATTTCATTCAATATAAGCAGTTTAGAAACAGAATACAAAAACATGACCCCTGGTGAGGGGGGAGAAAAAGCGAGTTCAAGAACACCAATCTAAGCCACCACTATGGATATTCAAGAAGACACTAAGCATGAGAAATAGGCATCATCAAATAACAACTACTTAATGCCCTCTTTCAAATCCAATGCGAGTCCTACCAGATCCTCCCTCATGACCATCCCGCATTGAAGATCCAGCACTTGCTCTCATAGTTCCTCCACCACCTACTTTCTCCATGGCCTTCTTTCCCTTCTTTACCTCTGTCAAGAACTGATCCAGACCAAATGGATCAGCTTCTTCATTGTCAAACTCAACTGGCCGATCCCTTGGACCCGTCCTTTCAGAAGTCCCTGTAAATACTTTGTCAGGCTTAAAGCGATCAGTCTTCATAATCTTCTCTAACTGCTCATCTGCACCTCCATAAGCCTCATTATCGATATCCTTCTTTGGCCTATACAGAGTTGAGAGTGTTGGCTGTGCAGTGAACAGTCCTTTGTCATACACATTATACTGATCATCAGTGGCAAACCCAGATGACATTCCTTTATCCTGGTTGAAAAGCCTTTCATCATACATGACCTCAGACCCTGGCTTAGCAGAAGCCATACCAAGAGCAACTTTCTCACTCACATCACGATCCCTATCTCTCGTAATCTTGCTTTTCTTTCCCATTGCAGCATCCTTAGCCTCTAATCTTCTCTCCCTCTCCCTCTCTCTTCGTCGTTCCTCGCGAATTTTCTCGCGTTGCAGCCTCTCCTCCCTTTCATCCCTCGTCTCCTTTGGTAGATTCCTCTCCCTTTCCCGTGGATGCTCATAATCAACTCTCATATCGGCATCATCCACACCACTCTTGTCAGAAGGGACGGGAACAGCAGCTGGAGGAGGGGCCACGCCAATTCTCTCGGAACGTGCTTTCTGAGCCAAAGCCCTCAGCTCCTGTTCTTTCCTTTCCTTCTCCTTCAGAAGCATCTCCTTCTGAACCTTGGACCTCATAGCAACTGCTTCTCTAGCCTTCTGCTCAGAAACATACAACGCCTCTGATAGCTTTGCAAAATTATCATTGATCTGAACCTCCTGAAGGCCTCTCCCATCAGCCGCAAGACGCTTGTCAAGAGGGATTGTATAACCTTTCGGATTCTTCCAATTCGAAATACAAGGAGGTATCTTCCAATCTTGCTGATCCTTCACCGTAACAGGCCTTGGAGGTGAATGCATCACAGGCACAGGAGGTGACCCAGATGCCTTGGGAACACGTTTATGCTTGAACTTTGGAGGCTCAAGTGGATCCACAGGCATCTCAACCATCCTAATAACCCTCTCCTTTGCCCCGGAATTGAAAGCCGCAGATTGTTGCGAAGGCTTGTACTTAATATACTTAGTATCAGATGACTGTTTGGGAACATTTTTAGGCTGCGCCGCACTCAATCTCACATTAACTATCTTCTCAAGGGCAGCCTTTGTTTCCTGCATTGTTTCTTCAATCTCGTTTTGAACATCCTCATCATCCTCATCCATATTATCTAACTCATCATTCCTCAAAATCTGAGGTATGAGATCTTTCTGCTGCGTGTATACAATCTTTTTAGCATTCTCATTCTGCCTCACTATAGCATCATAGGCAACATTCCCGTGAGCATCAACCGTCACAGGAAGAATCTTTGAACCGGGTTTTGAGGAGTTGTCCCTTCCCATGTCAAGCGGGTACTGTGCTACATGGATCTCAGGAAACGCTCCACCGTCACCGAAATCCTCCACCTTCCTCGGAACGAAACCGGCACGCTTCAAATAAGGCGGCACCGGCTTCTGCTTTATCGCGGTGGATTTTTCCTCCTCGGAAGAGGTGAATCTCTGCTTGAACCATGGATCATTACTATGGTCATAGTAAGTTGTTGACGATGATTTCGCTGGAGGGAGAAGCTCTTTCAAAGCCGCCATAATTCTGAAATAATAAAAAATAAAAAATCAACATGAAAAACGATAGCCTAATCCTAGATCTAGAAATCAGCAACAACATGGCAAAGAGAAGAATTTCTATCTTTTGATCAAAAACAACGAATTTTAGCGGAGAAAAAAAAGAGGCGAAACCCTAATCGGAGATCGAAATTCGAAGAAGCTTTGTGAATAGAAAAGAGAACGCGAAGGAAACTACTAACCTGGAGGATCAGCGACCACGACGATGCCGATAACGACGACGACGACCACCACGACGGATTCAGGTGAACGATTAATCTAAAGAAAAACCCTTCGCTATACCTTACGATAATGCCTTTGCAGCTCAATATATAAGGGTCGGTTCGTGTATGGGTCAGGCAACTGGAATTGACCCACGGGCTTAACGTCCCCCAGCCCAAATATCGTAAATTCAAATTGATAAAAAATGGTAGGTCAGTTCGCGTTAAGACATTAAATAAGATGATGTGTTTGATTCTTGTAGTATTATTTCTTAATATTTAATTTTTTTATTATTTGTTACTATTAAATATTAACCGTTCATTTTCGTTAATTTAATGGTTATAATTTATTGTAAATTAATAATAAATTAAAAATATTAAATATTATAACGTTGGGGCCTATAAGCTCATTACTCAATAAAAACACAATTAAGAATATTAAATACTATAACGTTTTCCTACTGGACATAATAGTCCTTTAAGTAATTGGGTCTGATTCATCATTTTAGTCTGTTACTCATGTAGAAAGTAATGAGATAATAAATAAGCTGTCTGCCACCAATAATTGTCCAAATATTTTTCCACCAGTAGAAAGTTTAAAATTCAAAATTCAAATTTAAATGAAATTTAAATAAGCTGTCTGCCATCAATCCTTCGTATCAAGGGTTCACATATGGATCGTGACCCCGACTACAATAAAAAGATCCAGCCAATCAACATCATGATCGCTGATCTAAAATTCAACATAAACTAAAATAAAAGAGAAAGAAAATACAAAGAAGGAGATGAAGAACGAAGAACGCGAAGAACCACAGCTCCTTTCCTCTCAAAGTGTCCAGATCTGCCTCCCAATTTCCGAGTTCCTCTTAGGGTTCTGTGAAGAGTTCTATTTATAAGACTCTTTTTCCCTCTTCCAAAATTACTCTCGCAAAACACGGTACTTCTTTCCCGAAAATGTCCCTCTGGTGAAACGTATAACGAAAGATTTAATTTCAACTTATTACGTAATGGAAGAATTAAATTAAAAATAGTTTTGAATTCAAATTTTAAATTCAAATTTCAATTCAATAGTGGCGCGACCCTCTGGCGCTTTGTTTGGTCTCTCGCGCGGTTTTCCCTTTCTTGTTTTTCAAATCTTCGAATCTCTTTCACACTTTAACCTATAAAAATCATATAAAAAATGAGAAATAAATAAAAAAATAGAAAAACTAAATAATAAAAGCAATTAATAGACAAAACATGTTCTTTTATAATTAAACTTCTATTGTTTTTGGCTTGAAAAACATAACTTGCCAGAGACACATCAAGGGTTTGACCTCTTATTTTGAATAAGGGTATATCTCTCTAATTTAATACACCAGTTTCTCTTCTTACCATAACGCACCCAATTTTATTAAATAATTCAATATTTAATTTGCTTCATTTATATTATTAATTTAGTCCACCTTTCACCTTATAATTTTATCTTGTTTAATACATAAATTAGTATTTGCCTTAATATATATATATCTATATATCTATATATATATATATATATATAATTTTCTCCTTCTACTAATATTTTGTTAATAATTTTAAAAATAAATATAAAACAATATCTATTTTATAATGTAAAACTTTAATTATATTTTATTTTAATTTGATACATCTGTTTGTTATTTTCTATTGAAATAACACACATCTCTCAATTACCTGCTTAAATTATGCTTTTTCATCGTAATAATCATCATAATTTTAATTTACTTCGTTCCTTATAGTTCCACTTTTTATTGTAATTATATTATTACACCTAATTAATCAAGTTTTGTATATTCATACGATTGCATGACATATATCAATGGTGCTTAAATTATGCACTTTTATCGTAATCATCATTATTTCAATTTATTCCATTCCTTATAAAATATATTTTCTTTGTAATTATCATTATTGTTGCACTTAAGTCACCATAAATTATTATAATTGCACACATTTTAGTTTTAAGACCTTTTATGAATATTAATAATTGCAGACGTTTCAGTTTGCATGACTTTATGTTTGTTTTATGGTTATTTCCGTTTTGTATTAGTTTTTAGGAATAGGTTATTCTGCCTACTCCCTTTTGCCTACCCCTCTCAACATCGTTGGATTACAATCTCATCTAGCTGTTCAGATTCAAAAGATAAATAAAGCTCTTTTTAATCTTTTCTCTCTCTAGCCTTTCTCTTCTCAAAATAATGAATTAAAAATATTCTTCGCCTGCACATATTGATTAATATATTTGAAAAACACGGTACATGAATCGATGTGCATATAATTTTATGCCACAAAAATGTCTTGAAATATTTTGAATAAGAATTTTATTTAAAATATTGTTGTTTCCTCCTGTGAGATCATCTGTTCATGTTAATATCCAATGTACGGTTGGCTGAAAACAATTGTATCATTTCATCCTAAAAAACATTAAAATTGAAAACTGAAAATAGATCACAAATAACATTATACAATTAGGGTTGGTTAGAAGATACGTTCCTTTAAACAATGATGAAACATTATGGACACAATTATTTTGAAAATTTGATAAGAAATGCAAGATCAGTTGGATACTCGAGTCAAAAGCTACGGTCAGATTTTCGACCTTTAATTGAAAACGGTTATTGGGCTTGTGTAGTTATTCTGATCTCTGAAGAGTGATTATGTTTTACTTTTTCATTTTGGACTTTGCACATTTGTATATAACATGAGACTACTATGACATAAGATAATAGTCTCTGAGACTACTTTTCCCTTTGTATATAAATAATTCTTTATGTAATCCTGCTCTTTTCAGAAGCATATTTGCACATTCTGTTTTGCACATTTGTTAGGCAAAACAGAGTTTCTGAAGCAACGCTTATCAATGAGATTTTCGGCCATATAAAAGGATTGTACTTCATGCTCCTCATGAGACTCAAAAGAAATTTGATTCATTGACTTTGCTACCCATACCAGTCGAAGTGAAATTTGAATATCTCAAAAAAGAGCAGGAAAAAGATAAGTTTAAAAAAAATTAGAGTCAAGCGAGGAAAAGAATGAAGTTAAAGCAAGTGAACCTTGAGCAAGTTAGATGCCGTCAATTTATGACCAAATAAAGAGAATACAACATGCTAGATATAAAATGCCAAACCCAGTGCATAAATAGACTCTCACAAATGAATAACCTTACTCAGCCCTCAGAACATGCTAGATATACAACTACAATAAAAAAAAAATTAAATATTCAAAAAAAAAAAAAACACAAAATTAGAACAAAAAGGGGAGCTTAGTTACAACATAAAACTTCTTATATCATATTGAAATATCAGAGTATCAGAGGAAGGGTATGTCCTGCAAAACTGTTTCATACAACAAATTGGGACAACCATTTTACACGCGTCTCTAATAGAGGACAAGATCAGCTTTAAACATTACATTTCATTCAATATAAGCAGTTTAGAAACAGAATACAAAAACATGACCCCTGGTGAGGGGGGAGAAAAAGCGAGTTCAAGAACACCAATCTAAGCCACCACTATGGATATTCAAGAAGACACTAAGCATGAGAAATAGGCATCATCAAGTAACAACTACTTAATGCCCTCTTTCAAATCCAATGCGAGTCCTACCAGATCCTCCCTCATGACCATCCCGCATTGAAGATCCAGCACTTGCTCTCATAGTTCCTCCACCACCTACTTTCTCCATGGCCTTCTTTCCCTTCTTTACCTCTGTCAAGAACTGATCCAGACCAAATGGATCAGCTTCTTCATTGTCAAACTCAACTGGCCGATCCCTTGGACCCGTCCTTTCAGAAGTCCCTGTAAATACTTTGTCAGGCTTAAAGCGATCAGTCTTCATAATCTTCTCTAACTGCTCATCTGCACCTCCATATGCCTCATTATCGATATCCTTCTTTGGCCTATACAGAGTTGAGAGTGTTGGCTGTGCAGTGAACAGTCCTTTGTCATACACATTATACTGATCATCAGTGGCAAACCCAGATGACATTCCTTTATCCTGGTTGAAAAGCCTTTCATCATTCATGACCTCAGACCTTGGCTTAGCAGAAGCCATACCAAGAGCAACTTTCTCACTCACATCACGATCCCTATCTCTCGTAATCTTGCTTTTCTTTCCCATTGCAGCATCCTTAGCCTCTAATCTTCTCTCCCTCTCCCTCTCTCTTCGTCGTTCCTCGCGAATTTTCTCGCGTTGCAGCCTCTCCTCCCTTTCATCCCTCGTCTCCTTTGGTAAATTCTTCTCCCTTTCCCGTGGATGCTCATAACCAACTCTCATATCAGCATCATCCACACCACTCTTGTCAGAAGGGACGGGAACAGCAGCTGGAGGAGGGGCCACGCCAATTCTCTCGGAACGTGCTTTCTGAGCCAAAGCCCTCAGCTCCTGTTCTTTCCTTTCCTTCTCCTTCAGAAGCATCTCTTTCTGAACCTTGGACCTCATAGCAACTGCTTCTCTAGCTTTCTGCTCGGAAACATACAACGCCTCTGAAAGCTTTGCAAAATTGTCATTGATCTGAACCTCCTGAAGGCCTCTCCCATCAGCCGCAAGACGCTTGTCAAGAGGAATTGTATAACCTTTCGGATTCTTCCAATTTGAAATAGAAGGAGGTATCTTCCAATCTTGTTGATCCTTCACCGTAACAGGCCTTGGAGGTGAATGCATCACAGGCACAGGAGGAGACCCAGATGCCTTGGGAACACGTTTATGCTTGAACTTTGGAGGCTCAAGTGGATCCACAGGCATCTCAACCATCCTAATAACCCTCTCCTTTGCCCCGGAATTGAACCATGGATCATTACTATGGTCATAGTAAGTTGTTGACGATGATTTCGCTGGAGGGAGAAGCTCTTTCAAAGCCGCCATAATTCTGAAATAATAAAAAATAAAAAATCAACATGAAAAACGATAGCCTAATCCGAGATCTAGAAATCAGCAACAACATGGCAAAGAGAAGAATTTCTATCTTTTGATCAAAAACAACGAATTTTAGCGGAGAAAAAAGAGAGGCGAAACCCTAATCGGAGATCGAAATTCAAAGAAGCTTTGTGAATAGAAAAGAGAATGCGAAGGAAACTACTAACCTGGAGGATCAGCGACCACGACGATGCCGATAACGACGACGACGACGACCACCACGACGGATTCAGGTGAACGATTAATCTAAAGAAAAACCCTTCGCTATACCTTACGATAATGCCTTTGCAGCTCAATATATAAGGGTCGGTTCGTGTATAGGTCAGGCAACTGGAATTGACCCACGGGCTTAACGTCCCCCAGCCCAAATATCGTAAATTCAAATTGATAAAAAATGGTAGGTCAGTTCGCGTTAAGACATTAAATAAGATGATGTGTTTGATTCTTGTAGTATTATTTCTTAATATTTATTTTTTTATTATTTGTTACTATTAAATATTAACCGTTCTTTTTCGTCAATTTAATGATTATAATTTATTGTAAATTAATAATTAATTAATAAATATGATTCCATAAATTTTAACTATTAGATTGACAAAATCAACGGTTAAGATTTGGTAGTAACAAGTAGTAAGAAAAATAGGTACTAACTATAACGTCTACTATTTTGGGATACATAAAATTAATACTTTGAACACTTTTAAAAAATAGGAGAGGTTATACTTACTACATATTTTTTTTTTACTACTTCTTATTACCAAATTTTAACCGTTGATTTTCGTCAATCTAATGGTTATAATTTATTGCAAATTAATAATTACTTAATAAATAGGGAAAAAATCTATCCTTTTAAAGGATATAACCTTATATCATTTTAGATCCTAACCGTTGATTTCCGTCCATCAACGGTTATAATCTATTGGGTCAAACTTAATGGGCCAAATTTATTATTAATTAATTAATAATTTTGATCCAATAAATTATAACCATCGATGGACGGAAATCAACGATTAGGATCTAAAATGATATAAGGTTATATCCTTTAAAATGATAAATGTTATTTCCTAATAAATATGATCACATAAACTATAACCGTTAGATTGACGAAAATCAGTGGTTAATATTTGGTAGTAAGAGGTAGTAAAAAAATTAGGTAGCAAGTATAACGTATCCTTTAATCATAAGATAATGAATTGATTGGAATATTTTAAAAAAAATAATAAATTGATAAAGGGATATGATATTCCATCTATTTTTTATCATATTTATTCATCTCTAATATTATTGGATCAGAATCTAAAGAGATAAAGTGAAAATCTTATTCAATAATATTCAAGATAAGTAATTACGGTGGTAGCGAACGAAAGAAAAAGGTAGAATATCTTATTCATTGATAATATATAAATTCATTATTTTTTTAATACTATTATTTATTTATTTTAAAAAGTAGATTATGATAAATTTTAATTAAAACAAGAAAATCAGTTACTGACGCGTTTCTTTAGCCTTAATAATTACTTTACTGTTTTTTAAGAAAATGAATTACTTTATTGTTTCTTGATTTGTTAGAAACCATTTTCGGCCAAGATAAAATGAAAATGATAAATCATGTGTTTGATCATTTATTGCTTTATTATTAATTTCAACTTATTACGTAACAGAAGAATTAAATTAAAACTTTATTACGTAATGGAAGAATTAAATTAAAAATAGTTTTGAATTCAAATTTCAATTCAATAGTGGCGCGACCCTCTGGCGCTTTGTATGACTCTCGCGCGGTTTTCCCTTTCTTGTTTTTCGAATCTCTTTCACACTTTAACCTATAAAAATCATATAAACAATGAGAAATAAACAAAAAAATAGAAAAACTAAATAATAAAAGCAATTAATAGACAAAACATGTTCTTTTATAATTAAACATCTATTGTTTTTGGCTTGAAAAACATACCTTGCCAGAGGCACATCAAGGGTTTGACCACTTATTTTGGATAAGGGTATATCTCTCTAAATTAATACACCAGTTTCTCTTCTTATCATAACACACCCAATTTTATTAAATACTTCAATATTTAATTTGCTTCATTTATATTATTAATTTAATCCACCTTTCACCTTACAATTTTATCTTGTTTAATACTGAAATTAGTATTTGCCTTAATATATATATATATATATATATATATATATATATATATATATATATATATAATTGTCTCGGTCTACTAATATTTTGTTAATAATTTTAAAAATAAATATAAAACAATATCTATTTTATAATGTAAAACTTTAATTATATTTTATTTTAATTTGATACATCTGTTTGTTATTTTCTATTGAAATAACACACATCTCTCAATTACCTGCTTAAATTATGCTTTTTCATTGTAATAATCATCATAATTTTAATTTACTTCGTTCCTTATAGTTCCTCTTTTCATTGTAATTATATTATTACACCCAATTAATCAATTTTTGTATATTCATACGATTGCCTGACATATATCAATGGTGCTTAAATTATGCACTTTTATTGTAATCATCATTATTTCAATTTATTCCATTCCTTATAAAATATATTTTCTTTGTAATTATCATTATTGTTGCACTTAAGTCACCATAAATTATTATAATTGCACACATTTTAGTTTTAAGGTCTTTTATGAATATTAATAATTGCAGACGTTTCAGCTTGCATGACTTTATGTTTGTTTTATGGTTATTTCCGTTTTGTATTAGTTTTTAGGGATAGGTTATTCTGCCTACTCCCTTTTGCCTACCCTTCTCAACATCGTTGGATTACAATCTCATCTAGCGGTTCAGATTCAAAATATAAATAAAGCTCTTTTTAATCTTTTCTCTCTCTAGCCTTTCTCTTCTCAAAATAATGAATTAAAAATATTCTTCGCCTGCACATATTGATTAATATATTTAAAAAACACGGTACATGAATCGATGTGCATATAATTTTATGCCACAAAAATGTCTTGAAATATTTTGAATATGAATTTAATTTAAAATATTGTTGTTTCCTCCTGTCAGATCATCTGTTCATGTTAATATCCAATGTAAGGTTAGCTGAAAACAATTATATCATTTCATCCTAAAAAACATCAAATTTGAAAACTAAAAATAGATCACAAATAACATTATACAATTAGGGTTGGTTAGAAGATACGTTCCTTTAAACAATGATGAAATCATTATGGACACAATTATTTTGAAAATTTGATAAGAAACGCAAGATCAGTTGGATACCCGAGTCAAAAGCTACGGTCTTATGAAATTTTATGATTAAATTGTTAATTTTTTGTGTCACGTGTCAACACCAGACGAGTCACGCCTAAATTAGGCCTAAATGCCTTGGCATTCACTCCTAACTTAGGCATGAATGGTCACGTCCAATTTAGGCTTGAATGAGTGCAATATATTCGTAATTAGTTTCAATATAGTAATTTTTTGTGATTATTTATTAAAAATACAATATTTTAATTTTTTTTTGCCCCTAAAACACTCCTCGCTAATGATTTGGGATGGAAATATAATTTCGTCTTTAAAATATATTTTCTGTCCCTAATGTAACCAACAAAAACAAGCAGAAGAAAGGGGAAAGTGACTAAAGTCCACCTCTTGACAAAAAAATTACCAGACTGCCATGCCAATATTAAATTTTGCCAAAATGACACGCGGCATAATTCGCTACACAGTGTTGCGAATTATGCATGCAAGTAATTCGCTACACAGTGTGGCGAATTATGCATGCAAGTAATTTGCTACACAGTGTGGCGAAATATGCCACGACAGAACCAAAAATGTCACGTGTCAAATTTTTAGAAATTCGCTACCTAAGGTAGCGAATTATGCCAAAATGTCAAAATTTGACATGTGGCATTTTTTGTTCTGACGTGGCATATTTCGCCACACTGTGTAGCGAATTACTTGCATGCATAATTCGCTACACTGTGTAGCGAATTATGCCGCGTGGCATTTTGGCAAAATTTACTGTTGGCGTGGCAGTCTGGTAATTTTTTTGTCAAAACGTGGCACTTTGGTCACTCTCCCAGAAGAAAGGTGAAATCCGTCCCTATTAAAGGAATTAGGGACGGAATTTGTTCGTTCCTAATAGGAATAGAATTTGTCCATCCTTAATAGGCTCAGAATCGATCCTTCCCAAATCCCGTCCCTAATGTTTTTTAATTATTTAATAAAAAATATTTCAATTTTTATTTAAAAAACACCCTTAATTTATTTTAGCAACAATGACTACAATATAGAAATAAATTGAAAAGCAATAATATTTTAAAGAAAAACCTACCAAAAGTTGAATATATATTATCATCATGTCCTAAAAAAATCATCTCGTACATTAAATAATTGTCAAGCTTGTCCAATACCAAATTACAACATATATAATACGACCTATAAGTATTACATAGGAATTATCCGTTGTTCTGAGTGTTTTATCCTCACTTAACAAAAAATTGGCAATCTTCCTGCTAAATTGAACAATCCTTTTTCTTTGAACTTCCATTATTTTCCTTATCATCTTCAACTTTTTTTTGTCTTCATGGTAATCTTAGTTGGGCTTATCTGATTTTCAGATTAGGCATTCAAATTCCATATATAAGTTGCACCTGAGCCCGAAACTGCCAAGACAACTAAATCATCTTCATTGCAACCATGTTGGCATTCAAAAACTAATGGAGGATGCCTCATGGTAAGTGTAGATTATTTTTTAACAAGATATTTTTTTTATGCAGCATTGATATGGTTAACAATTACCCATATAAAAAGTAAATGGATAATAAATGAGCTGTCTGCCAACAATAATTGTTGAGATATTTTCCCACCACTACAAGGTTTAAAATTTAAATGAAATTTGAAATTTAAAATAAATATTTCAGAAAGCTTTAACTTATTATTAATTTGGAAATTCCAAAGTAGAAACAGTGGGATATTAAATGAGTTATAAGCCATGAAAAATTGTTCACATAATTTTTCATTTTATTTATTTACAAATTTCGATTTCATTGTTATTTATTTAATTAAAAATATTTACGTTTTTTTACAAAAAAAAAAAAATAATGATTATTTTTTAACAAAATAGTTTTTTTATGCAGCATTGATATGGTTAACAATTACCCATGTAGAAAGTAAAGGGATAATAAATGAGCTGTCTGCCATCAATAATTGTTCTGATATTTTCCCACCACTACAAGGTTTAAAATTTAAATGAAATTCGAAATTTAAAATAATTTTTTCAGAAAGCAATGAGTTATTATTAATTTGGAAATTCCAATGTAGAAAGCAGTGAGATATTAAATGAGTTATAAGCCACGAAAAATTGTTCACATAATTTTCCATTTTATTTATTCACAAATTTCTATTTCATTTTTATTTATTTAATTTAAAATATTTGCATTTTTTTACATAATATTTTGTCTTTTTAATGATTATATTTTAACAAAATAATTTTTTTTATGCAGCATTGATGTGTTTAACAATTACCCATGTAGAAAGTAATTGGATAATAAATGAGCTGTCTGCCATCAATAATTGTCCAAATATTTTTCCACCAGTACAAAGTTTAAAATTCAAAATTCAAATTTAAATGAAACTTAAATAAGCTGTCTGCCATCAATCCTTCGTATCAAGGGTTCACATATGGATCGTGACCCTGACTACAATAAAAAGATCTAGCCAATCAACATCGCTGATCTAAAATTCAACATAAACTAAAATAAAAAAGAAAGAAAATACAAACAAGGAGATGAAGAACGAAGAACGCGAAGAACCACAGCTCCTTTCCTCTCAAAGTGTCTAGATCTGCCTCCCAATTTCCGAGTTCCCTTTAGAGTTCTGTGAGGAGTTCTATTTATAAGACTATTTTTCCCTCTTCCAAAATTACTCTCGCACAGCACGGTACTTCTTTCCCGAAAATGTCCCTCTGGTGAAACGTATAACGAAAGATTTAATTTCAACTTATTACGTATCAGAAGAATTAAATTAAAACTTATTACATAATGGAAGAATTAAATTAAAAATAGTTTTGAATTCAAATTTTGAATTCAAATTTCAATTCAATAGTGGCGCGACCCTCTGGCGCTTTGTTTGGTCTCTCGCGCGGTTTTCCCTTTCTTATTTTTCAAATCTTCGAATCTCTTTCACACTTTAACCTATAAAAATCATATAAAAAATGAGAAATAAACAAAAAAATAGAAAAACTAAATAATAAAAGCAATTAATAGACAAATCATGCTCTTTTATAATTAAACTTCTATTGTTTTTGGCTTGAAAAACATAACTTGCCAGAGGCACATCAAGGGTTTGACCTCTTATTTTGAATAAGGGTATATCTCTCTAATTTAATACACCAGTTTCTCTTCTTATCATAACGCACCCAATTTTATTAAATAATTCAATATTTAATTTGCTTCATTTATATTATTAATTTAGTCCACCTTTCACCTTACAATTTTATCTTGTTTAATACTGAAATTAGTATTTGCCTTAATATATATATATATAATTTTCTCCTTCTACTAATATTTTGTTAAATAATTTTAAAAATAAATATAAAACAATATCTATTTTATAATGTAAAACTTTAATTATATTTTATTTTTGTTTGATACATCTGTTTGTTATTTTCTATTGAAATAACACACATCTCTCAATTACCTGCTTAAATTATGCTTTTTCATTGTAATAATCATCATAATTTTAATTTACTTCGTTCCTTATAGTTCCTCTTTTCATTGTAATTATATTATTACACCCAATTAATCAAGTTTTGTATATTCATACGATTGCATGACATATATCAATGGTGCTTAAATTATGCACTTTTATTGTAATCATCATTATTTCAATTTATTCCATTCCTTATAAAATATATTTTCTTTGTAATTATCATTATTAATTGCAGACGTTTCAGTTTGCATGACTTTATGTTTGTTTTATGGTTATTTCCGTTTTGTATTAGTTTTTAGGGATAGGTTATTCTGCCTACTCCCTTTTGCCTACCCCTCTCAACATCGTTGGATTACAATCTCTTCTAGCGGTTCAGATTCAAAAGATAAATAAAGCTCTTATTAATCTTTTCTCTCTCTAGCCTTTCTCTTCTCAAAATAATGAATTAAAAATATTCTTCGCCTGCACATATTGATTAATATATTTAAAAAAAACGGTACATGAATCGATGTGAATATAATTTTATGCCACAAAAATGTCTTTAAATATTTTGAATAAGAATTTTATTTAAAATATTGTTGTTTCCTCCTGTCAGATCATCTGTTCGTGATAATATCCAATGTACGGTTAGCTGAAAACAATTGTATCATTTCATCCTAAAAAACATTAAAATTGAAAACTGAAAATAGATCACAAATAACATTATACAATTAGGGTTGGTTAGAAGATACGTTCCTTTAAACAATGATGAAATCATTATGGACACAATTATTTTGAAAATTTGATAAGAAACGCAAGATCAGTTGGATACCCGAGTCAAAAGCTACGGTCTTATGAAATTTTACGATTAAATTGTTAATTTTTTGTGTCACGTGTCAACACCAGACGAGTCACGCCTAAATTAGGCCTAAATGCCTTGGCATTCACTCCTAACTTAGGCATGAATGGTCACGTCCAACTTAGGCTTGAACGAGTGCAATATATTCGTAATTAGTTTCAATATAGTAATTTTTTGTGATTATTTATTAAAAATACAATATTTTAATTTTTTTTGCCCCTAAAACACTCCTCGCTAATGATTTGGGATGGAAATATAATTCCGTCTTTAAAATATATTTTCTGTCCCTAATGTAACCAACAAAAACAAGCAGAAGAAAGGGGGAAGTGACTAAAGTCCACCTCTTGACAAAAAAATTACCAGACTGCCATGCCAACATTAAATTTTGCCAAAATGTCACGCGGCATAATTCGCTACACAGTGTTGCGAATTATGCATGCAAGTAATTCGCTACACAGTGTGGCGAATTATGCATGCAAGTAATTTGCTACACAGTGTGGCGAAATATGCCACGACAGAACCAAAAATGTCACGTGTCAAATTTTTAGAAATTCGCTACGTAAGGTAGCGAATTATGCCAAAATGTCAAAATTTGACATGTGGCATTTTTTGTTCTGACGTGGCATATTTCGCCACACTGTGTAGCGAATTACTTGCATGCATAATTCGCTACACTGTGTAGCGAATTATGCCGCGTGACATTTTGGCAAAATTTACTGTTGGCATGGCAGTCTGGTAATTTTTTTGTCAAAACGTGGCACTTTGGTCACTCTTATAGAAGAAAGGTGAAATCCGTCCCTATTAAAGGAATTAGGGACGGAATTTGTTCGTTCCTAATAGGAATAGAATTTGTCCATCCTTAATAGGATCAGAATCGATCCTTCCCAAATCCCGTCCCTAATGTTTTTTAATTATTTAATAAAAAACATTTCAATTTTTATTTATAAAACACCCTTAATTTATTTTAGCAACAATGACTACAATATAGAAATAAATTGAAAAGAAATAATATTTTTAAAAAAAACCTACCAAAAGTTGAATATATATTATCATCATGTCCTAAAAAAATCATCTCGTACATTAAATAATTGTCAAGCTTGTCCAATACCAAATTACAACATATATAATATTACCTATAAGTATTACATAGGAATTATCCGTCGTTCTGAGTGTTTTATCCTCACTTAACAAAAAATTGGCAATCTTCCTGCTAAATTGAACAATCCTTTTTCTTTGAACTTCCATTATTTTCCTTATCATCTTCAACTTTTTTTGTCTTCATGGTAATCTTAGTTGGGCTTATCTGATTTTCAGATTAGGCATTCAAATTCCATATATAAGTTGCACCTGAGCCCGAAACTGCCAAGACAACTAAATCATCTTCATTGCAACCATGCTGGCATTCAAAAACTAATGGAGGATGTAGGGATGGCAATACGGGCCAGCCCGTCCCGACCCGCCCCGCCCTGCCACTGGCCCGCCCAAAATGGGCTGGCCCGCCCCGGCCCGTTTTGACAAAATGGGTTGAATTTAGTAACCCGGCCCGTTTTATGGGTGGGTTGGCGGGCTACGGGCCAGCCCGCCTAAAATAAAAATATATATATATATATAAATATAAAAAATAAATAAAAAAATTAAATTCTGCATGAAACACATAAAAAAATAAACATAAAAGCATACAAAAATCTGCATAAAATTTTAATGTGCTTATGAAACTAAAAAGATCAGTGTTTAATAATCTACATATAAATATGCAACTTTCAATCCAAAAATAATGATAATAAAAAAATCATATCAAGGTAAAACAAAGTAACAAAACAAGTAACAAAGTGTTGTATGAGCAGTCCACAACAATTCAAAAAAACCACTTGCATGAAGAGAAATCTAAGGCACGGAGCTACATAACAAGTAGGTAGCCTAAAAAAAGAAAAAAAAGGGGGGGCTTGGCGGGCTAGCCCGCCCTGTGGCGGGCCGAACCCGGCGGGCTGAAGGGTTTGGCGGGCTGGTGGGTTGAAAAACTCAACCCAGCCCACCCTGTTTGGCGGGCGGGGCGGGCCAGTCCAGCGGGCTCAACCCATTTTGCCGGCCCTAGGAGGATGCCTCATGGTAAGTGTAGGACCAGTACTCATAGTAATAATATATCCTATCCTTGCTTAATTTATATTAATAATTTAGTCCACATTTCACTTTAGAATTTAGTCGTATTTAATACTGAAATTAGTCTTTGCTTTATAGCATTAATACATATATATATATATATATATATATTATTTTTAAATTAATACCTATGGTCATAGTAAGTTGTTGAAGACGATTTCGCCGGAGGGAGAAGCTCTTTCAAAGCCGCCATAATTCTGAAATCAAACAAAAAATCAACATGAAAAAACGATAGCCTAATCCGAAATCTAGAAATCAGCAACAACATGGCAAAGAGAAGAGAGAGAATTACGGGAGAGAGAGTTGTTAAATTCTTTCTTGTTCTATTACTCACCTTTATTTATAGGTTTCAGTCATGGGCCTATAAGTCCATTATTCAATAAAGACACAATTAAAAATATTAAATACTATAACGTTGGGGCCTATAAGCCCGTTACTTAATAAAGAAACAATTAAAAATATTAAATACTATAACGTTCTCCTATGGACATAATAGTCCTTTAAGTAATTGGGTCTGATTCATCATTTTAGTCTGATACCCATGTAGAAAGTAATGGGATAATAAATAAGCTATCTGCTACCAATAATTGTCCAAATGTTTTTCCACCACTAGAAAGTTTAAAATTCAAAATTTAAATTTAAATGAAATTCGAAATTTAAAATAAATATTTTAGAAAACAATGAGTTATTATTAAATTGGAAATTCCAATGTATAAAGTAGTGGTATATTAAATGAGTTGTCTGCCACGAAAAATTGTTCACATAATTGTCAATTTTATTTATTTACAAATTTTGATTTTCTATTTATTTAATTTAAAATATTTGCATTTTTTGACAAAATAATTTATTTTTTAATGATTATTTTTTAACAAAATAGTTTTTTTTTATGCAGCATTGATATGGTTAACAATTACCCATGTAGAAAGTAAATGGATAATAAATGAGCTGTCTCCCAACAATAATTGTTGAGATATTTTCCCACCACTACAAGATTTAAAATTTAAATGAAATTCGAAATTTAAAATAAATATTTCAGAAAGCAATGACTTATTATTAATTTGGAAATTCCAAAGTAGAAACAGTGGGATATTAAATGAGTTATAAGCCACGAAAAATTGTTCACATAATTTTTCATTTTATTTATTTACAAATTTCGATTTCATTGTTATTTATTTAATTAAAAATATTTATGTTTTTTACAATTTTTTTTAATGATTATTTTTTAACAAAATAGTTTTTTTATGCAACATTGATATGGTTAACAATTACCCATGTAGAAAGTAAAGGGATAATAAATGAGCTGCCATCAATAATTGTTCTGATATTTTCCCACCACTACAAGGTTTAAAATTTAAATGAAATTCGAAATTTAAAATAAATTTTTCAGAAAACAATGAGTTATTATTAATTTGGAAATTCCAATGTAGAAAGCAGTGAGATATTAAATGAGTTATAAGCCACGAAAAATTGTTCACATAATTTTCCATTTTATTTATTCACAAATTTCTATTTCATTTTTATTTATTTAATTTAAAATATTTGCATTATTTTACATAATATTTTGTTTTTTTAATGATTATATTTTAACAAAATAATTTTTTTTTTGCAGCATTGACGTGGTTAACAATTACCCATGTAAAAAGCAATTAGATAATAAATGAGTTGTCTGCCACCAATAATTGTCCAAATGTTTTCCTACCAGTACAAAGTTTAAAATCCAAAATTCAAATTTAAATGAAATTTGAAATTTAAAATAAATATTTCAGAAAGCAATGATTTATTATTAATTTGGAAATTCCAATGTAGAAAGTAGTGGGATATTAAATGAGTTGTCTGCCATGGAAAATTGTTCACATAATTATCAATTTTATTTATTAACTGGTTGGTGAGACTATATTAATGGTTTTATATATCTCAACACTATATAAATTGGTCATCCTGAATTGTGTTTTGTGTGGAATTGCAGCTTCTTACTTGATATTATGGAGTCAACACAAGAAGGAAAAGCAAAGTGGAAGGGCATTGCCAAAACAGAAGTAATAGGAGCAAAAGCAGAACAAGTATGGCCTCTTTTGGAGGATTTCTTTGGCCTTGAAAAGTGGTTCCCAACTCTCTCAACATGCCTTCCTGTTGAAGGTATCTCTGGCAAACCTGGGTGTATGCGCTTCTGTGCAGGTTTCAAGACTCCTGTAGATGGCAATGACAAACAAACCATGAATTGGACTAAGCAGAAACTGCTATCCATTGACCCTACTCAGTGGACATTTAGCTATTCAATTATAGATGGAAATGTTGGGTTTCACTCATATGTTTCAACATTGAAAGTACTGCCAAAGGAAGATGGATGTGAGATTGAATGGCTGTATGAAGTTGAACCTGTTGAAGGGTGGAGATTGGAACATCTTGATTCCTTCATTGGCTCGGGCTTGCAGGTTATGGCTCAGAGGATGCAGGTAGCTTTGAAGATCATGGAAGAAGCTCTGAGAGCTTCAAATTAAACTAATCATCATGAGTGGTCACCAAGATAAGAACTATAGGCCCTTTTTCAGATTTTTAGTTACTTTTATTGCTATGTTTGTGAATTTCAGTGTGTCATTACTTATTAGTAGAAACTAAAGGTGTGTTAAAAGTGATGTTGTGTTGTGTAATGTTGCAGCAATAAAATAAGCTGGATTTCAGTGTGTTTCTGTCTTGACGCATGCTGCAGTGGGAGTCTCATTTGTGGACATCCAAATTCTTGTAAACTCCATTGAGATTCCAATAAAAGTTTTTGGTTAAATAAAAAATAAAAAAAATAACTAATCTAAATCGTTTTGTACCATCTGTTTTGGACCGGTTTGACAAGTTATCCATCAATTATCTTTGTTGGGTTGTTTGGAGTGGTGACTATAAGAGAAAAATAAAGATCTATGGTTATTGAGTTACTCTACCAACTTTACTTTTACTATAGGTCTTGTATAGTGTGTAGTATAGTAGTGTCCTCACCGGATCTTTTTTTATAATTTTATGGACTAATTTCGTCCTTTTTTATTGCCAGGGACCAAAAAGGCTTTCGTGGATATTATCAGGGACCAAAAAGGTGTTTACTCTATATTATATGATGTACTTAACTATTCAGCTTCAATTTGATAGCACGCAAATTATCATATGCTGTGTATTACAATTTGGATGGATAACACGTGACATTTTCTCATTACAATTGATGATTCATTCTGCGTAAGTTGTTGCATTTTACGTTCAAAACTTTTGTCCATAGAAAATAGTTAGATGAATTTATCTTATCCTAACACTAAACTATATTAAGTCTAATCATTTTGAAGATTCCATTTATTCCGCACTTATACATAATGCCCTTCCCCTATAATGGTCATGCCAAATGGTGTGGTGTTACTGCAAAGCAAAGCAAAAGGGAACAAAATAGATATATTTCTGCTATGCACAACAGGATATTACAATCACTTTAACGCATCACATTAGGTGCAGTTTTCTGTTCTACATTATACATATAATTAAATGGTTTACTAGTGGAACAGATAGTAAACTAAATGGTTTACTATCTTCAAATAACAACTACTTAATGCCCTCTTTCAAATCCAATGCGAGTCCTACCAGATCCTCCCTCATGACCATCCCGCATTGAAGATCCAGCACTTGCTCTCATAGTTCCTCCACCACCTACTTTCTCCATGGCCTTCTTTCCCTTCTTTACCTCTGTCAAGAACTGATCCAGACCAAATGGATCAGCTTCTTCATTGTCAAACTCAACTGGCCGATCCCTTGGACCCGTCCTTTCAGAAGTCCCTGTAAATACTTTGTCAGGCTTAAAGCGATCAGTCTTCATAATCTTCTCTAACTGCTCATCTGCACCTCCATAAGCCTCATTATCGATATCCTTCTTTGGCCTATACAGAGTTGAGAGTGTTGGCTGTGCAGTGAACAGTCCTTTGTCATACACATTATACTGATCATCAGTGGCAAACCCAGATGACATTCCTTTATCCTGGTTGAAAAGCCTTTCATCATACATGACCTCAGACCCTGGCTTAGCAGAAGCCATACCAAGAGCAACTTTCTCACTCACATCACGATCCCTATCTCTCGTAATCTTGCTTTTCTTTCCCATTGAAGCATCCTTAGCCTCTAATCTTCTCTCCCTCTCCCTCTCTCTTCGTCGTCCCTCGCGAATTTTCTCGCGTTGCAGCCTCTCCTCCCTTTCATCCCTCGTCTCCTTTGGTAAATTCTTCTCCCTTTCCCGTGGATGCTCATAACCAACTCTCATATCAGCATCATCCACACCACTCTTGTCAGAAGGGACGGGAACAGCAGCTGGAGGAGGGGCCACGCCAATTCTCTCGGAACGTGCTTTCTGAGCCAAAGCCCTCAACTCCTGTTCTTTCCTTTCCTTCTCCTTCAGAAGCATCTCTTTCTGAACCTTGGACCTCATAGCAACTGCTTCTCTAGCTTTCTGCTCCGAAACATACAACGCCTCTGAAAGCTTTGCAAAATTGTCATTGATCTGAACCTCCTGAAGGCCTCTCCCATCAGCCGCAAGACGCTTGTCAAGAGGAATTGTATAACCTTTTGGATTCTTCCAATTCGAAATAGAAGAAGGTATCTTCCAATCTTGCTGATCCTTCACCGTAACAGGCCTTGGAGGTGAATGCATCACAGGCACAGGAGGAGACCCAGATGCCTTGGGAACACGTTTATGCTTGAACTTTGGAGGCTCAAGTGGATCCACAGGCATCTCAACCATCCTAATAACCCTCTCATAGTAAGTTGTTGACGATGATTTCGCTGGAGTGAGAAGCTCTTTCAAAGCCGCCATAATTCTGAAATCAAACAAAAAATAAAAAATCAACATGAAAAACGATAGCCTAATCCGAGATCTAGAAATCAGCAACAACATGGCAAAGAGAAGAATTTCTATCTTTTGATCAAAAACAACGAATTTTAGCGGAGAAAAAAAAGAGGCGAAACCCTAATCGGAGATCGAAATTCGAAGAAGCTTTGTGAATAGAAAAGAGAACGCGAAGGAAACTACTAACCTGGAGGATCAGCGACCACGACGATGCCGATAACGACGACGACCACCACGACGGATTCAGGTGAACGATTAATCTAAAGAAAAATCCTTCGCTATACCTTAGGATAATGCCTTTGAAGCTCAATTCAATATATAAAAGAGAAAGAAATTACAAAGAAGGAGATGAAGAACGAAGAACGCGAAGAACCACAACTCCTTTCCTCTCAAAGTGTCCAGATCTGCCTCCCAATTTCCGAGTTCCCCTTAGGGTTCTGTGAAGAGTTCTATTTATAAGACTATTTTTCCCTCTTCCAAAATTACTCTCGTACAGCACGGTACTTCTTTCCCCCCGAAAATGTCCCTCTGGTGAAACGTATAACGAAAGATTTAATTTCAACTTATTACCTAACAGAAGAATTAAATTAAAACTTATTACGTAATGGAAGAATTAAATTAAAAATAGTTTTGAATTCAAATTTCAATTCAATAGTGGCGCGACCCTCTGGCGTTTTGTTTGCTCTCTCGCGCGGTTTTCTCTTTCTTGTTTTTCAAATCTTCGAATCTCTTTCACACTTTAACCTATAAAAATCATATAAAAAATGAGAAATAAACAAAAAAATAGAAAAACTAAATAATAAAAGCAATTAATAGACAAAACATGTTCTTTTATAATTAAACTTCTATTGTTTTTGGCTTGAAAAACATAACTTGCCAGAGGCACATCAAGGGTTTGACCTTTTATTTGGAATAAGAGTATATCTATCTAATTTAATACACCAGTTTCTCTTCTAATCATAACGCACCCAATTTTATTAAATAATTCAATGTTTAATTTGCTTCATTTATATTATTAATTTAGCCCACCTTTCACCTTACAATTTTATCTTGTTTAATACTGAAATTAGTATTTGCCTTAATATATATATATAATTTTCTCCTTCTTCTAATATTTTGTTAATAATTTTAAAAATAAATATAAAACAATATCTATTTTATAATGTAAAACTTTAATTATATTTTATTTTTGTTTGATACATCTGTTTGTTATTTTCTATTGAAATAACACACATCTCTCAATTACCTGCTTAAATTATGCTTTTTCATTGTAATAATCATCATAATTTTAATTTACTTCGTTCCTTATAGTCTCTCTTTTCATTGTAATTATATTATTACACCCAATTAATCAAGTTTTGTATATTCATACGATTGCATGACATATATCAATGGTGCTTAAATTATGCACTTTTATTGTAATCATCATTATTTCAATTTATTCCATTCCTTATAAAATATATTTTCTTTGTAATTATCATTATTGTTGCACTTAAGTCACCATAAATTATTATAATTACACACATTTTAATTTTAAGGCCTTTTATGAATATTAATAATTGCAGACGTTTCAGTTTGCATAACTTTATGTTTGTTTTATGATTATTTCCGTTTTGTATTAGTTTTTAGGGATAGGTTATTCTGCCTACTCCCTTTTGCCTACCCCTCTCAACATCGTTGGATTACAATCTCATCTAGCGGTTCAGATTCAAAAGATAAATAAAGCTCTTTTTAATCTTTTCTCTCTCTAGCCTTTCTCTTCTCAAAATAATGAATTAAAAATATTCTTCGCCTGCACATATTGATTAATATATTTAAAAAACACGGTACATGAATCGATGTGCATATAATTTTATGCCACAAAAATGTCTTGAAATATTTTGAATAAGAATTTTATTTAAAATATTGTTGTTTCCTCCTGTCAGATCATCTGTTCATGTTAATATCCAATGTACGGTTAGCTGAAAACAATTGTATCATTTCATCCTAAAAAACATTAAAATTGAAAACTGAAAATAGATCACAAATAATATTATACAATTAGGGTTGGTTAGAAGATACGTTCCTTTAAACAATGATGAAATCATTACGGACACAATTATTTTGAAAATTTGATAAGAAACGCAAGATCAGTTAGATACCCGAGTCAAAAGTTAGTCTTATGAAATTTTACGATTAAATTGTTAATTTTTTGTGTCACGTGTCAACACCAGACGAGTCACGCCTAAATTATAACGTTTGGGCCTATAAGCTCATTACTCGATAAAAACATAATTAAAAATATTAAATACTATAACGTTTTCCTACCGGACATAATAGTCTTTAAGTAATTGGGTCTGATTCATCATGTTAGTCTGTTACCCATGTAGAAAGTAATGAGATAATAAATAAGATGTCTGCCACCAATAATTGTCTAAATATTTTTCCACCACTAGAAAGTTTAAAATTCAAAATTCAAATTTAAATGAAATTCAAAATTTAAAATAAATATTTCAGAAAACAATGAATTATTATTAAATTGGAAATTCCAATGTATAAAGTAGTGGGATATTAAATGAGTTGTCTGCCACGAAAAATTGTTCACATAATTGTCCATTTTATTTATTTAAAAATTTTGATTTTCTATTTATTTAATTTAAAATATTTGCGTTTTTTGACAAAATAATTTATTTTTTAATGATTATTTTTTAACAAGATATTTTCTTTTATGCAGCATTGATATGGTTAATAATTACCCATGTAGAAAGTAAATGGATAATAAATGAGCTGTCTGCCAACAATAATTGTTGAGATATTTTCCCACCACTACAAGGTTTAAAATTTAAATGAAATTCGAAATTTAAAATAAATATTTCAGAAAACAATGACTTATTATTAATTTGGAAATTCCAAAGTAGAAACAGTGGGATATTAAATAAGTTATAAGCCACGAAAAATTGTTCACATAATTTTTTCATTTTATTTATTTACAAATTTCGATTTCATTGTTATTTATTTAATTAAAAATATTTACGCTTTTTTACAAAAAAAAATTAATGATTATTTTTTAACAAAATAGTTTTTTTATGCAGCATTGGTATGGTTAACAATTACCCATGTAGAAAGTAAAGGGATAATAAATGAGCTGTCTGCCATCAATAATTGTTCTGATATTTTCCCACCACTACAAGGTTTAAAATTTAAATGAAATTCGAAATTTAAAATAATTTTTTCAGAAAGCAATGAGTTATTATTAATTTGGAAATTCCAATGTAGAAAGCAGTGAGATATTAAATGAGTTATAAGCCACGAAAATTTGTTCACATAATTTTCCATTTTATTTATTCACAAATTTCTATTTCATTTTTATTTATTTAATTTAAAATATTTGCATTTTTTTACATAATATTTTGTCTTTTTAATGATTATATTTTAACAAAATAATTTTTTTTATGCAGCATTGATGTGGTTAACAATTACCCATGTAGAAAGCAATTGGATAATAAATGATATATTGCCACCAATAATTGTCCAAATGTTTTCCCACCAGTACAAAGTTTAAAATCCAAAATTCAAATTTAAATGAAATTCGAAATTTAAAATAAATATTTCAGAAAGCAATGATTTATTATTAATTTGGAAATTCCAATGTAGAAAGTAGTGAGATATTAAATGAGTTGTCTGCCATGAAAAATTGTTCACATAATTGTCAATTTTATTTATTTACAAATTTCTATTTAATTTTATATTTATTTAATTTAAAATATTTGCATTTTTTACAAAATATTTTCATTTTTTAATGATTATTTTGTAACAAAATAGTTTTTTATGCAGCATTGATATGGTTAAAAATTACTCATGTAGAAAGTAATGTGATGATAAATGAGTTGTCTGCCACCAATAATTGTCCAAGTGTTTTTCCACCACTTCAAAGTTTAAAATTCAAAATTCAAATCTAAAATTGAAATTTAAATCAAATTCGAAATTTAAAATAAATATTTCAGAAAGCAATGAGTTATTATTATTTTACAAATTCCAATGTAGAAAGCAATGATATATTAAATGAGTTGTTTGTCACAAAAAATTGTTCATATAATTTTCCATTTTATTTGTTTACAAATTTCGATTTTATTTTATATTTATTTGATTTAAACTTTTACTAAAGAAATAAAGTTTTCAAATGACTTGCAGTGTGAACACAAATGTGAGAATTAAGGAGAAAGTGACACATTTTGCAACAAATGGGTTTCCTTTATATATATATATATATATATATATATATATATATATATATATATATATATACATAAATATTGCAAAAAAAACCTATCAGCTTGCACTAAGGCACAACTTTGAAAAACTTTTTAGCTTCCAATAAGATTCAATAATGGGTTTTATAATTCTCATTTAACATGAGAATTACAATTTTTCCACACACCCTTCGATTTTCATATTGATATGGGTCCTACATATAATTTTTTCTAACACATGAGTCCCTCATGCTTTTTATCTCTACAACATGTGATTTCAATTCTCCTTCAACATGACAATTATAAAACCCTTCAATAATTTGAAAAACTTTTTCAGCTCCCAATAAGATTCAATAAATTGTTGCAGCTTCCAACTTTCGCAGCTTTCAATAAGGAGATAGTGGGAATTTAATTGTGTCTGTCAAAATTTATTTTTTTATCGGATTTCCATTTATTTATTTTAAGTTTTAAGCCTAAAAAACAATTTAAAAGGTTACTGTAACAGGAATTAATATTTGTTTTTCGAAATTGAAACATATATAAGATAATGATCAAGACATGGTGGCTACTTGTTACATGTATTATATGAAACTTTTTTTTGCTTGTATGCGTTTTAATATAAATTTTATTTATTTTTTGAAATTAAAACAAAGGAATCAATATTTGAATGACTCCTCATTTTTGTTGAGTTAAATTTGGAGGATTTCAATGATTAATAGACTAATACATGTAACAACTATAATAATTATTGGTTAAAGGAATATTAAAAGATATATAGTTTATTCAAGACAAACATGTGAGAACAAAATTCTAGCAACAAAAATATAGAATTAGAGCAACATTCTAGCTTATTCTATCTTGTCTTCTCATAAATCACCATTTGAAACTATGTTGCTGGGTTGCATTGGTCTAGTATCGGGCACACTTCGAACATCCTTTGAAGAAATAAATGATAGTTTTATGAGGTCGAAGTAGTATCATTCATATCAAACTCATCACTTCCGCCATCACGATAAACATATATGTCAATAACAAAAAAAAATTTAAAGAACAACAACAATAGTGAGAAACAAATTATGTATGGACAGAAAAGAATAGAAGGAAAAACTCATCTTGCTCTTGCAGGTATTAAAGATAGAAAACATAAGGACTTTTAAAAGAGAAATTTTTACCGTGTTGAATCTTGAGATGGTGCCCAAGGCTAAACATAAATATTTAATCATTTAAAAGTAATGACATTTTATTATATCTTCTCGTTCATGATATTGTGTTATGGAAAAAATACATGTAGAAGAAAAAAAGATAGAGAAGAATGTCATACCTTCCTCTGAGGATGTAAAAAAATACATATTCTAGTGATTCCAAATCATCCCGTCAGCTTTACTCTACAATAGTGCTACAAAAAAAAAAAAATATTACATGTTCATATAATAGAAGAACAACTTGATAAGATGAAAAAGATAAATAGACAGAGAAGAGAATAAACATATGCACAAAAGCTAATTACCAAATGAAAAGACACAGTAACACATATCCTATTTATACACAAAATAATTTCATTTTTTAATAATTAAGCCCAATAATGAGATATTAATAGGGTTAACAATTACCTACGCAAAAAGTAGTGCAATATTAATGATGAACTTTTTTCCCACCTTTAAGTTTAAATTTTGAATTTGAATACTTTTCCACCTACCAATGCAAAAAGTAATGACATATTAATACTTTTCCACCTACCCATGCAGAAAGTAATGGATCATTAATACATGCGCCTGTCACCAACGAATTTTGAATTTCAAATATTATCCCACCCTTTTTACAAATTTTTTTTTTTTTGCGAATAATTATAGGTACGGGAATTGTTATCACATAAACAATCAGCCAAAATATTACACATATATAAGATGAAATGACTACTTAAAAATTGTCAGTTTCAATTATGTAGTATAACAAAACATTAAAAATCAGAAAATCTTGTTGGACAAAATAACTCACTTTGGTTGGTCATCACTCCAATGTTTTTGACAGTTATTACAAAACAATATGTGAAAATCTTCACAAACATAATAGAGGCATTTCTTACCGGATTTTTACCTCCAATTGAATTTACTCCCAATTGCTTTGATGGTTCCGTAAGCAACTCACCTCATAATATAAAAAAAGAAAAAAATATATATAACATTAACGACATTTAAAACTACATAAAAATAATTAAAAAATATAGCATAACTTTATCCCAATCATAACTAGAAAAAATCATAAGGACATGCACAAAATTAAAAAATAAAAATAAAAAGATTTTTTCATTATAAATGCATTCAAGTTTGTGAACTGCAAAAAGAAATCAAATCAACTATACTAACCTTTGAAATACTTCTTTATAGACGGTGTTATAGGTACTATTTGCAACACAAACATTATCATCAAATATAAGAACATCTTGATTCCTTCATTGGCTCGGGCTTGCAGGTTATGGCTCAGAGGATGCAGGTAGCTTTGAAGATCATGGAAGAAGCTCTGAGAGCTTCAAATTAAACTAATCATCATGAGTGGTCACCAAGATAAGAACCATAGGCCCTTTTTCAGATTTTTAGTTACTTTTATTGCTATGTTTGTGAATTTCAGTGTGTCATTACTTATTAGTAGAAACTAAAGGTGTGTTAAAAGTGATGTTGTGTTGTATTGTGTTGCAGCAATAAAATAAGCTGGATTTCAGTGTGTTTTCTGTCTTGACGCATGCTGCAGTGGGAGTCTCATTTGTGGACATCCAAATTCTTGTAAACTCCATTGAGATTCCAATAAAAGTTTTTGGTTAAATAAAAAATAAAAAAAATAACTAATCTAAATTGTTTTGTACCATCTGTTTTGGACCGGTTTGACAAGTTATCCATCAATTATCTTTGTTGGGTTGTTTGGAGTGGTGACTATAAGAGAAAAATAAAGATCTATGGTTATTGAGTTACTCCACCAACTTTACTTTTACTATAGGTCTTGTATAGTGTGTAATATAGTAGTGTCCTCACTGGATTTTTTTTATAATTTTATGGACTAATTTGGTCCTTTTTTATTGCCAGGGACCAAAAAGGCTTTCGTGGATATTACCAGGGACCAAAAAAGGTGTTTACTCTATATTATATGATGTACTTAACTATTCAGCTTCAATTTGATAGCACGCAAATTATCAAATGCTGTGTATTACAATTTGGATGGATAACACATGTGACATTTTCTCATTACAATTGATGATTCATTCTGCATAAGTTGTTGCATTTTACGTTCAAAACTTTTGTCCATAGAAAATAGTTAGATGAATTTATCTTATCCTAACACTAAACTATATTAAGTCTAATCATTTTGAAGATTCCATTTATTCCGCACTTATACATAATGCCCTTCCCCTATAATGGTCATGCCAAATGGTGTGGTGTTACTGCAAAGCAAAGCAAAAGGGAACAAAATAGATATATTTCTGCTATGCACAACAGGATATTACAATCACTTTAACGCATCACATTAGGTGCAGTTTTCTGTTCTACATTATACATATAATTAAAATGGTTTACTAGTGGAACAGATAGTAAACTAAATGGTTTACTATCTTCAAATAACAACTACTTAATGCCCTCTTTCAAATCCAATGCGAGTCCTACCAGATCCTCCCTCATGACCATCCCGCATTGAAGATCCAGCACTTGCTCTCATAGTTCCTCCACCACCTACTTTCTCCATGGCCTTCTTTCCCTTCTTTACCTCTGTCAAGAACTGATCCAGACCAAATGGATCAGCTTCTTCATTGTCAAACTCAACTGGCCGATCCCTTGGACCCGTCCTTTCAGAAGTCCCTGTAAATACTTTGTCAGGCTTAAAGCGATCAGTCTTCATAATCTTCTCTAACTGCTCATCTGCACCTCCATAAGCCTCATTATCGATATCCTTCTTTGGCCTATACAGAGTTGAGAGTGTTGGCTGTGCAGTGAACAGTCCTTTGTCATACACATTATACTGATCATCAGTGGCAAACCCAGATGACATTCCTTTATCCTGGTTGAAAAGCCTTTCATCATACATGACCTCAGACCTTGGCTTAGCAGAAGCCATACCAAGAGCAACTTTCTCACTCACATCACGATCCCTATCTCTCGTAATCTTGCTTTTCTTTCCCATTGAAGCATCCTTAGCCTCTAATCTTCTCTCCCTCTCCCTCTCTCTTCGTCGTTCCTCGCGAATTTTCTCGCGTTGCAGCCTCTCCTCCCTTTCCCGTGGATGCTCATAACCAACTCTCATATCAGCATCATCCACACCACTCTTGTCAGAAGGGACGGGAACAGCAGCTGGAGGAGGGGCCACGCCAATTCTCTCGGAACGTGCTTTCTGAGCCAAAGCCCTCAGCTCCTGTTCTTTCCTTTCCTTCTCCTTCAGAAGCATCTCTTTCTGAACCTTGGACCTCATAGCAACTGCTTCTCTAGCTTTCTGCTCGGAAACATACAACGCCTCTGAAAGCTTTGCAAAATTGTCATTGATCTGAACCTCCTGAAGGCCTCTCCCATCAGCCGCAAGACGCTTGTCAAGAGGAATTGTATAACCTTTCGGATTCTTCCAATTTGAAATAGAAGGAGGTATCTTCCAATCTTGTTGATCCTTCACCGTAACAGGCCTTGGAGGTGAATGCATCACAGGCACAGGAGGAGACCCAGATGCCTTGGGAACACGTTTATGCTTGAACTTTGGAGGCTCAAGTGGATCCACAGGCATCTCAACCATCCTAATAACCCTCTCCTTTGCCCCGGAATTGAACCATGGATCATTACTATGGTCATAGTAAGTTGTTGACGATGATTTCGCTGGAGGGAGAAGCTCTTTCAAAGCCGCCATAATTCTGAAATAATAAAAAATAAAAAATCAACATGAAAAACGATAGCCTAATCCGAGATCTAGAAATCAGCAACAACATGGCAAAGAGAAGAATTTCTATCTTTTGATCAAAAACAACGAATTTTAGCGGAGAAAAAAGAGAGGCGAAACCCTAATCGGAGATCGAAATTCAAAGAAGCTTTGTGAATAGAAAAGAGAATGCGAAGGAAACTACTAACCTGGAGGATCAGCGACCACGACGATGCCGATAACGACGACGACGACCACCACGACGGATTCAGGTGAACGATTAATCTAAAGAAAAATCCTTCGCTATACCTTACGATAATGCCTTTGCAGCTCAATATATAAGGGTCGGTTCGTGTATGGGTCAGGCAACTGGAATTGACCCACGGGCTTAACGTCCCCCAGCCCAAATATCGTAAATTCAAATTGATAAAAAATGGTAGGTCAGTTCGCGTTAAGACATTAAATAAGATGATGTGTTTGATTCTTGTAGTATTATTTCTTAATATTTAATTTTTTTATTATTTGTTACTATTAAATATTAACCGTTCATTTTCGTCAATTTAATGGTTATAATTTATTGTAAATTAATAATAAATTAAAAAATATCCATAAATTTTAACTATTAGATTGACAAAATCAACGGTTAAAAACACAATTAAGAAAAATATTAAATACTATAACGTCTACTATTTTGGGATACATAAAATTAATACTTTGAACACTTTTAAAAAATAGGAGAGGTTATACTTACTACATATTTTTTTTTTACTGATTCTTATACCAAATTTTAACCGTTGATTTTCGTCAATCTAATGGTTATATTTTATTGCAAATTAATAATTACTTAATAAATAGGGAAAAAATTTATCCTTTTAAAGGATATAACCTTATATCATTTTAGATCCTAACCGTTGAATTGTCCATCAACGGTTATAATTTTTCCACCAAATTTATTATTAATTTTAATAATTTTGATCAATAAATTATTCAAATTTAAATGATATAAGGTTATATTTAAAATGATAAATGTTATTTCCTAATAAATATGATCACATAAACTATAACCGTTAGATTGACGAAAATCAGTGGTTAACATTTGGTAGTAAGAGGTAGTAAAAAAATTAGGTAGCAAGTATAACGTATCCTTTAATCATAAGATAATGAATTGATTGGAATATTTTAAAAAAAATAATAAATTGATAAAGGGATATGATATTCCATCTATTTTTTTCAACATATATTACTAAAATAAACAGATAAAGTGAAAATCTTATTCAATAATATTCAAGATAAGTAATTACGGTGATAGCGAACGAAAGAAAAAGGTAGAATATCTTATTCATTGATAATATATAAATTCATTATTTTTTTAATAATATTATTTATTTTTTTTAAAAAGTAGATTATGATAAATTTTAATTAAAACAAGAAAATCAGTTACTGACGCGTTTCTTTATCCTTAATAATTACTTTACTGTTTTTTAAGAAAATGAATTACTTTATTGTTTCTTGATTTGTTAGAAACCATTTTCGGCCAAGATAAAATGAAAATGATAAATCATGTGTTTGATCATTTATTGCTTTATTATTAATTTCAACTTATTACGTAACAGAAGAATTAAATTAAAACTTTATTACGTAATGGAAGAATTAAATTAAAAATAGTTTTGAATTCAAATTTCAATTCAATAGTGGCGCGACCCTCTGGCGCTTTGTTTGGTCTCTCGCGCGGTTTTCCCTTTCTTGTTTTTCAAATCTTCGAATCTCTTTCACACTTTAACATATAAAAATCATATAAACAATGAGAAATAAACAAAAAAATAGAAAAACTAAATAATAAAAGCAATTAATAGACAAAACATGTTCTTTTATAATTAAACTTCTATTGTTTTTGGCTTGAAAAACATAACTTGCCAGAGGCACATCAAGGGTTTGACCTCTTATTTTGAATAAGGGTATATCTCTCTAAATTAATACACCAGTTTCTCTTCTTATCATAACGCACCCAATTTTATTAAATAATTCAATATTTAATTTGCTTCATTTATATTATTAATTTAGTCCACCTTTCACCTTATAATTTTATCTTGTTTAATACATAAATTAGTATTTGCCTTAATATATATATATATATATATATATATATATATATATATATATATATATATATAATTCCTTCTACTAATATTTTGTTAATAATTTTAAAAATAAGTATAAAACAATATCTATTTTATAATGTAAAACTTTAATTATATTTTATTTTAATTTGATACATCTGTTTGTTATTTTCTATTGAAATAACACACATCTCTCAATTACCTGCTTAAATTATGCTTTTTCATCGTAATAATCATCATAATTTTAATTTACTTTGTTCCTTATAGTTCCTCTTTTCATTGTAATTATATTATTACACCCAATTAATCAAGTTTTGTATATTCATACGATTGCATCACATATATCAATGGTGCTTAAATTATGCACTTTTATTGTAATCATCATTATTTCAATTTATTCCATTCCTTATAAAATATATTTTCTTTGTAATTATCATTATTGTTGCACTTAAGTCACCATAAATTATTATAATTGCACACATTTTAGTTTTAAGACCTTTTATGAATATTAATAATTGCAGACGTTTCAGTTTGCATGACTTTATGTTTGTTTTATGGTTATTTCCGTTTTGTATTAGTTTTTAGGAATAGGTTATTCTGCCTACTCCCTTTTGCCTACCCCTCTCAACATCGTTGGATTACAATCTCATATAGCTGTTCAGATTCAAAAGATAAATAAAGCTCTTTTTAATCTTTTCTCTCTCTAGCCTTTCTCTTCTCAAAATAATGAATTAAAAATATTCTTCGCCTGCACATATTGATTAATATATTTGAAAAACACGGTACATGAATCGATGTGCATATAATTTTATGCCACAAAAATGTCTTGAAATATTTTGAATAAGAATTTTATTTAAAATATTGTTGTTTCCTCCTGTGAGATCATATGTTCATGTTAATATCCAATGTACGGTTAGCTGAAAACAATTGTATCATTTCATCCTAAAAAACATTAAAATTGAAAACTGAAAATAGATCACAAATAACATTATACAATTAGGGTTGGTTAGAAGATACGTTCCTTTAAACAATGATGAAATCATTATGTACACAATTATTTTGAAAATTTGATAAGAAACACAAAATCAGTTGGATACCCGAGTCAAAAGTTACGATCAGATTTTCGACCTTTAATTGAAAACTGTTATTGGGCTCTCTCTTTCTGTGGTGTGTAGTTATTCTGATCTCTGAAGAGTGATTATGTTTTACTTTTTCATTTTGGACTTTGCACATTTGTATATAACATGAGACTACTATGACATAAGATAATAGTCTATGAGACTACTTTTCCCTTTGTATATAAATAACTCTTTATGTAATCCTTTCGTTAGGTAAAACAGAATTTCTGAAGCAACGCTTATCAATGAGATTTTCGGCCATATAGAAGTATTGTACTTCATGCTCGTCATGAGACTCAAAAGAAATTTGATTCATTGACTTTGCTACCCATACCAGTCGAAGTGAAATTTGAATATCTCAAAAAAGAGCAGGAAAAAAGAGAAGTTTAAAAAAAAATTAGAGTCAAGCGAGGAAAAGAATGAAGTTAAAGCAAGTGAACCTTGAGCAAGTTAGATGCTGTCAATTTATGACCAAATAAAGAGAATACAACATGCTAGATATAAAATGGCAAACCCAGTGCATAAATAGACTCTCACAAATGAATAACCTTAGACTCAGCCCTCAACAACATGCTAGATATACAACTACAACAAATAAATAAAAAATTAAATATTCAAAAGTAAAAAGAAAACACAAAATTAGCACAAAAAGGGGAGCTTAGTTACAACATAAAACTTCTTATATCGGTTTCGAAAAAAAAAAAAACTACTTATATCATATTGAAATATCAGAGGAAGGGTATGTCCTGCAAAACTGTTTCATACAACAAATTCGGACAACCATTTTATACGTGTCTCTAATAGAGGACATGATCAGCTTTAAACATTACATTTCATTCAATATAACATACTGAAAGATAGATTGTCATAAAAAACACCCATAAGCAGTTTAGAAACAGAATACAAAAATATGACCCCTGGGGAGGGGGAGAAAAAAAGAGTTCTAACACAACTACATTATCCCGGCCATCCTTTACAAGAACACCAATCTATTCAAGGAGACACTAAGCATGAGAAATAGGCATCATCAAATAACAACTACTTAATGCCCTCTTTCAAATCCAATGCGAGTCCTACCAGATCCTCCCTCATGACCATCCCGCATTGAAGATCCAGCACTTGCTCTCATAGTTCCTCCACCACCTACTTTCTCCATGGCCTTCTTTCCCTTCTTTACCTCTGTCAAGAACTGATCCAGACCAAATGGATCAGCTTCTTCATTGTCAAACTCAACTGGCCGATCCCTTGGACCCGTCCTTTCAGAAGTCCCTGTAAATACTTTGTCAGGCTTAAAGCGATCAGTCTTCATAATCTTCTCTAACTGCTCATCTGCACCTCCATAAGCCTCATTATCGATATCCTTCTTTGGCCTATACAGAGTTGAGAGTGTTGGCTGTGCAGTGAACAGTCCTTTGTCATACACATTATACTGATCATCAGTGGCAAACCCAGATGACATTCCTTTATCCTGGTTGAAAAGCCTTTCATCATACATGACCTCAGACCCTGGCTTAGCAGAAGCCATACCAAGAGCAACTTTCTCACTCACATCACGATCCCTATCTCTCGTAATCTTGCTTTTCTTTCCCATTGCAGCATCCTTAGCCTCTAATCTTCTCTCCCTCTCCCTCTCTCTTCGTCGTTCCTCGCGAATTTTCTCGCGTTGCAGCCTCTCCTCCCTTTCATCCCTCGTCTCCTTTGGTAGATTCCTCTCCCTTTCCCGTGGATGCTCATAACCAACTCTCATATCAGCATCATCCACACCACTCTTGTCAGAAGGGACGGGAACAGCAGCTGGAGGAGGGGCCACGCCAATTCTCTCGGAACGTGCTTTCTGAGCCAAAGCCCTCAGCTCCTGTTCTTTCCTTTCCTTCTCCTTCAGAAGCATCTCCTTCTGAACCTTGGACCTCATAGCAACTGCTTCTCTAGCCTTCTGCTCAGAAACATACAACGCCTCTGATAGCTTTGCAAAATTATCATTGATCTGAACCTCCTGAAGGCCTCTCCCATCAGCCGCAAGACGCTTGTCAAGAGGGATTGTATAACCTTTCGGATTCTTCCAATTCGAAATACAAGGAGGTATCTTCCAATCTTGCTGATCCTTCACCGTAACAGGCCTTGGAGGTGAATGCATCACAGGCACAGGAGGAGACCCAGATGCCTTGGGAACACGTTTATGCTTGAACTTTGGAGGCTCAAGTGGATCCACAGGCATCTCAACCATCCTAATAACCCTCTCCTTTGCCCCGGAATTGAAAGCCGCAGATTGTTGTGAAGGCTTGTACTTAATATACTTAGTATCAGATGACTGTTTGGGAACATTTTTAGGCTGCGCCGCACTCAATCTCACATTAACTATCTTCTCAAGGGCAGCCTTTGTTTCCTGCATTGTTTCTTCAATCTCGTTTTGAACATCCTCATCATCCTCATCCATATTATATAACTCATCATTCCTCAAAATCTGAGGTATGAGATCTTTCTGCTGCGTGTATACAATCTTTTTAGCATTCTCATTCTGCCTCACTATAGCATCATAGGCAACATTCCCGTGAGCATCAACCGTCACAGGAAGAATCTTCGAACCGGGTTTTGAGGACTTGTCCCTTCCCATGTCAAGCGGGTACTGTGCTACATGGATCTCAGGAAACGCTCCACCGTCACCGAAATCCTCCACCTTCCTCGGAACGAAACCGGCACGCTTCAAATAAGGCGGCACCGGCTTCTGCTTTATCGCGGTGGATTTTTCCTCCTCGGAAGAGGTGAATCTCTGCTTGAACCATGGATCATTACTATGGTCATAGTAAGTTGTTGACGATGATTTCGCTGGAGGGAGAAGCTCTTTCAAAGCCGCCATAATTCTGAAATAAAAAAAAATAAAAAATCAACATGAAAAACGATAGCCTAATCTGAGATCTAGAAATCAGCAACAACATGGCAAAGAGAAGAATTTCTATCTTTTGATCAAAAACAACGAATTTTAGCGGAGAAAAAAGAGAGGCGAAACCCTAATCGGAGATCGAAATTCGAAGAAGCTTTGTGAATAGAAAAGAGAACGCGAAGGAAACTACTAACCTGGAGGATCAGCGACCACGACGATGCCGATAACGACGACGACGACCACCACGACGGATTCAGGTGAACGATTAATCTAAAGAAAAACCCTTCGCTATACCTTACGATAATGCCTTTGCAGCTCAATATATAAGGGTCGGTTCGTGTATGGGTCAGGCAACTGGAATTGACCCACGGGCTTAACGTCCCCCAGCCCAAATATCGTAAATTCAAATTGATAAAAAATGGTAGGTCAGTTCGTTCGCGTTAAGACATTAAATAAGATGATGTGTTTGATTCTTGTAGTATTATTTCTTAATATTTAATTTTTTTTATTATTTGTTACTATTAAATATTAACCATTCATTTTCGTCAATTTAATGGTTATAATTTAGTGTAAATTAATAATTAATTAATAAATATGATCCCATAAATTTTAACTGTTAGATTGACAGAAATCAACGGTTAAGATTTGATAGTAACAAATAGTAAAAAAAATAGGTACTAAGTATAACTTCTCCTATTTTGGGATACATAAAATTAATACTTTGAACACTTTTAAAAAATAAGAGAGGTTATACTTACTACATATTTTTTTTTACTACCTCTTACTACCAAATTTTAACCGTTGATTTTCGTCAATCTAATGGTTATAATTTATTGCAAATTAATAATTACTTAATAAATAGGGAAAAAATCTATCCTTTTAAAGGATATAACCTTATATCATTTTAGATCCTAACCGTTGATTTCCGTCCATCAACGGTTATAATCTATTGGGTCAAACTTAATGGGCCAAATTTATTATTAATTAATTAATAATTTTGATCCAATAAATTATAACCATCGATGGACGGAAATCAACGATTAGGATCTAAAATGATATAAGGTTATATCCTTTAAAATGATATATGTTATTCCCTAATAAATATGATCACATAAACTATAACCGTTAGATTGACGAAAATCAGTGGTTAATATTTGGTAGTAAGAGGTAGTAAAAAAATTAGGTAGCAAGTATAACGTATCCTTTAATCATAAGATAATGAATTGATTGGAATATTTTAAAAAAAATAATAAATTGATAAAGGGATATGATATTCCATCTATTTTTTATCATATTTATTCATCTCTAATATTATTGGATCAGAATATAAAGAGATAAAGTGAAAATCTTATTCAATAATATTCAAGATAAGTAATTATGGTGGTAGCGAACGAAAGAAAAAAAAGTAGAATATCTTATTCATTGATAATATATAAATTCATTATTTTTTTAATACTATTGTTTATTTATTTTAAAAAGTAGATTATGATAAATTTTAATTAAAACAAGAAAATCAGTTACTGACGCGTTTCTTTATCCTTAATGATTACTTTACTGTTTTTTAAGAAAATGAATTACTGTTCCTTGATTTGTTAGAAACCATTTTCGGCCAAGATAAAATGAAAATGATAAATCATGTGTTTGATCATTTATTGCTTTATTATTAATTTATAGGAGTTGAGTGAGTGAGAATGAGAAAATGTGTTCATTCTTTTTAATATCATTTTTGGAAGATGTATAAAGCATTAATCCTGAATTTATATGTAACATAAAAAATATCAGCGATTTATCCATACAAAAAAAAGGAGATAAATAAATTATCTTATTGTGCTCTTATTTAATATTTACTGATATATAACACGGTAGATTAATATTCTCGATGATAAAATGTTGGCTCATTCTATGTTATTCGCAATAAAATAAATTATTTCTAAGGGACTCGGTTAGTAATAGACACGATAAGATAATAGATATTATATGAAACTCAAATTCAAAGGGATATGTTTGTTTATTTATATCATGTCATGATATTTTATAATGAGTTGATCACGCCCATATCTTTTTATACTTTTTTTTTTGGTAGTTTATCCTTTTATACTTTTATCTAATTATTTTATGGGTTTTATTTTTCTTATGTTGGATGAGACAAGTTGTCTCGTGCAACATATAAAAAGTGAGTAGGATTCACTAAAAAATAAGAAAAAGAAAATAAAAAAACGGATCTCAGCCATTTTTTATATGTTGCATGAGACATAAGAAAAATAAAAAACGGAATTAATACATGGGTTTTATAATTCTCATATTGAAGGAGAATTGAAATCTCATGTTGTAGAGATAAAAAATATGTGGGACCCATGTGTTAGAAAAATTATATGTAAGACCCATGTCAACACGAAAATTGAAGGGTGTGTATGAAAATTATAATTCTCATGTTAAATGAGAATTATAAAACCCTTAATACATATTTAAAATTTCGTAATTCGATCAGATAAAAAACAAAGATAGGACGGCATAACTCAAAGAATTCATATACTTATTCCTTATGGGTAGTATGACGACATAAAAATGGAAAAATCAACCTTGTGTGAAGATCTAAGAAGAGAGTCAAGGTCCAATTACATGACTCAGCATGCCAAAATTTCAACTCAATTTTGTAATAAGCGCAAAAGCATTTTGCCACGTCAAACGGAAAAGGATATTTTAGTCATCAAGCATAAAACGAGACCCAATATTGTCTTTTGACAATAGTGGATGATTGGATCTCTTTTTTTTAAGTTAAAAATTACTTATAAACATAAATTAGGTCAAATAAATTTTGAGAAAAGTTTTTATAATAAAAAAAAAAAGATTGAAAGTTCAAAGTTTTTAGGAGGAATTTTTCTTAAGCTCATATCTACTTTTTTAAATTATGTATTTTTTTTAAATGGATAATTATAAAGATAGAGAGAAATAATTTTATTGAAACATGTACTTTTTATTACAAAAAAGAAAAAAAAATGTACTTTTAAATAATTTTAAAGTTAAATCTTTTATGTAATTATCAAAAACTTTTAATTTTTGTTTAAGCTCTTACTTGTAACTTTTAGCTTAAAAAAAAAAGAAAAATTGTTTATCTTTTTAAATGACACAACTTATATCATTTCACTCTCACAAAGAGATGAGACCCACATCTTTATATTTTTTTGTCAACTTTTTCCCTTCCTTTATCTATCATGAAGATGTGTTGCATGCAATTAGGGATTGTCCTATGGTGTTGCATATTTAGAAAGCGTTTGTTCATACTCAACAATGGGGCAATTTTTTATCTTCTGATCTGTTTCAATGGTTGTCATAGAATCTTTCTGGTAATGCAGGTTGTTCGAATGACTATGAGCTATAATGCACGGACACGGACACGAGACACGGGATACGACACGACACGCTGACACGTTAATTCTAAAAAGTGTTATATTTGGACACGTTGGAACACGTTTTGATATTAAATAAAAACTTTAATATATATAATATAATTTATATTTAATACATATAAGAGTCCATAATAAGTCATATAACCAATCAAATATTTAAATTTCATAACATAAATATAAATATAAATAATTTTCATACTTTGTTAATTTTTCATGTAAAATTTCTTAACAAAAAAAATCAATTTATAAATTATTTTTTTTATATTTAGTTAACAAAATAAAAAAATAAATAAAAATAAATAAAAAAAAACGTGTCCCAGCGTTGACCGCGTGTCCGAAAAAATTGACTGTGTGTCGAAAAAACGTGTCCGAGGTTGACTGCGTGTCCCCAAATGTTGACCGCGTGTCGGAACGTGTCTGTGTCGGACACGTGTCGGACACGCAAATTTTCAAATTTTTTGCGTGTCGGTGCTATCAGGACTATGAGTGGCCTTTGGTGTTTGGTGTCATTGCTTGGCATATTTGGAAGGACCGTAACCTTTTTGTCTTTCAAGACAAGAAGGTTTCTGTAGCTGTCATCATATCCAAGGTGCGGTGCTATGTGTAGAGTGTTGTTGATTCTAAGTTAGTCTTGCTTGATGGGGGGCTAAGTTCTTTTCGGGTTCCTAAGCGTACGATAATGTGGGAATCACTTCCTCATGATTGGGTCAAAATAATTATAGATGGTGCAAAAAACAGTAAGGGAGGAAGGTCTTCTTGCGGAGGAGTGATCAGAAATAGTGATGGAGTTTGGCTTCACGGTTTTTCTAAGGGGCTAGGGTATGGTACTGTTCTTGTTCTTCGGGCTGAATTCTGGGATCCTTATATGGGTCTTCAGTTGGCTTGGGAGAGTGGTTACAAAAATATTTATCTTGAAGGGGACTCTACATATGCTTTGCAATTGTTTCAGAATTGTGAAAAAGGGCATCCTTTATTGCTTTTAGTTCAAAAAATTAAGAAGCTTCTTAGAAGGGCAATTTTTTATCTTCTGATCTGTTTCAATGGTTGTCATATAATCTTTTTTTTTTTTTTTGGTACAGAGTCATAGAATATTTCTGGTAATGCAGGTTGTTCGAATGACTATGAGCTATAATGCACGGACACGGACTCGGACACGGGACACGACACGACACGACACGCTGACACGTTAATTCTAAAAAATGTCATATTTGGACACGTTGGTACACGTTTTGATATTAAATAAAAATTATATATATATAATATAATTTATATTTAATACATATAAGAGTCCATAATAAGTCATATAACCAATCAAATATTTAAATTTTATAACATAAATATAAATATAAATAATTTTCATACTTTGTTAATTTTTCATGTAAAATTTCTTAAAAAAAATATCAATTTATAAATT
Organism: Gastrolobium villosum; assembly: GCA_032173675.1. Lineage (NCBI taxonomy): Eukaryota > Viridiplantae > Streptophyta > Magnoliopsida > Fabales > Fabaceae > Gastrolobium > Gastrolobium villosum. Next base: position 168,186 of record JAVKPL010004263.1, read on the forward strand.
ATTTTTTTTATATTTAGTTAACAAAAAAAAAAAATAGAAAAAAAAATGTGTCCCAGCGTGTCCGAGCGTTGACCGCGTGTCCGAAAAAATTGACTGCGTGTCGAAAAAACGTGTCCGAGCGTTGACCGCGTGTCCCCAAATGTTGACCGCGTGTCCGAGCGTGTCGGAACGTGTCCGTGTTGGACACCACGTGTCCGACATGCAAATTTTCAAATTTTTTGCGTGTCGGTGCTATCAAGACTATGAGTGGCCTTTGTGTTTGGTGTCGTTGCTTGGCATATTTGGAAGGACCGTAACCTTTTTGTTTTTTAAGACAAGAAGGATCCTGTTGCTGGCATCATATCCAAGGTGTGGTGCTATGTTGATTCTAAGTTAGTCTTGCTTGATGGGGGGCTAAGTTCTTTTCGGGTTCCTAAGCGTACGATAATGTGGGAACCACCTCCTCATGATTGGGTCAAGATAATTATAGGTGGTGCAAAAAACAGTAAGGGAGGAAGATCTTCTTGCGGAGGAGTGATCAGAAATAGTGACGGAGTTTGGCTTGACGGTTTTTCTAAGGGGTTAGGGTATGGTACTGTTCTTGTTCTTCGGGCTGAACTCTGGGGTGCTTACATGGGTCTTCAGTTGGCTTGGGAGAGTGGTTACAAAAATATTTATCTTGAAGGGGACTTTTGCAATTGTTTCAGAATTGTGAAGAAGGGCATCCTTTGTTGCTTTTAGTTCAAAAAATTAAGGAGCTTCTTAGTTGGCCTTGGTCGGTCCGAGTTCAATATGTTCTGATGGAAGGTAATCAAGTTGCTGATTGGCTTGCGAAAAATCATAGCATAAAAAATGTAATTTACAGGAGGGGTAGCCTACCCAGATTTTCCTAATTTTTTTTATTTTGTCTTTTATTTTCTAACGTAATTAAAAAAAATTACAGGCACTTTACCCCAAAAAAAAAAAAAATCAAACACGCCGTGACACAGCAGTCTTTCCCCATTGGCTCCCCTCAACCTCAACAACGACTTCTACACATATAAACCCCCCAGTCACACTCTGAGTCTCAGACGCACTCTCTCTCTCTCTCTCTTCGGGGCTCGATTTCGCCGTCAATGGCGAGCTCCGATTCTCAGAACAGTACCTCCTTGAGGTATGCCTTTGGTAATGTTCTCGCGTTCTTCATCCTGCTCCTGATCGGTGTTCTCGCCTTCTCGATCCGTCTCTTCTCTGTAAGCATTTCTCCATTCCCTCTACTTCAGCAGATCTGGTTACCTACACTCTGTTTCAATTCCTCCTTGTCCTTTTTTTCAACGCGATTGTCTGCTTCTGAATTCAACTGCGCGGATAATCGCTAAATTGAACCGTTTTGGTCGTATGTGTAACAATCGACAAGAATGACTCGCAATCTGTTGTTATTTTTGTTACACGGTAGCACAATCTCAGTGACTTAGCCATGAATCTTTAGATTTTTTGTTTTTTGAGTTGACCGAGCTGTGTTCATTCATTCACCAGTTAAGTCAATGGCTTAATAATGTTTACATTAGTGGCGTAGAAGTGATACTTAAGAGTGAAATTATGAAATGCAAAGTAAGATAAGACAATCTTCTTGATTTTTTATTTCATTTTGAATATACATGTACTTGAAATAAATATCCTGTTATAATATTAAAATTAGATGATAAAATGAAACCTACCTATTGATCGAAATTCTAATTTGTGAAGTTATACTTAGAAGGAATTTTTTAAATTATGATTCCAAAATCATGAGTGATATAGCACGTATATTTTGTAGAAATAATTATCTAAAAGTGGTGATATGGTGTAGACATTTCTATGAACTGACTAACTCTAACTCTAAATGCTGTTTGTTTTTGTTTTGAAATTGTATGTTCTCAATATTTTGAGATCGTAATGTTCTTTTCTGTTTTTCCCAGCACTATAGTAGGTTATCTATTTCCACTTGTTGGCCAGATTTTGTTCTAGCAGTCCATCACATTTTCTATGTATTTTATACAGGTTATAAAGTACGAGAGTGTTATCCATGAATTTGATCCTTATTTCAATTATAGAGTCACTCAGGTGAGCATTATTTGGAATGAAACTGTTTTGTACGTATTACTATTTACTACATATTCTCGGGAGGCCTGAGAAGTCTCTCATGCTGGTTAATGGCTATAGAAAATTGAAATTTCTTCACGGTGTGTGTAACATTTGTTCAATTTTACTTTGTTAATCTCAATGTGATGAAGGTTCACAAAAAATGACAGACATATTTGTTGGTTTCAGTTTTTGACAAAGAATGGGATATATGATTTCTGGAACTGGTTTGATGATCGAACTTGGTAAGTAACTGGTGCATGAAATGAATCAGTTTTCCACTATATATATGTAGTTTAATGAGGTTGTTGTTAAATGTTTATGGCTTTATTGTTTGTGTTACTTTTCCTTTTCAAGGTATCCCCTTGGTCGTGTAATTGGTGGGACTGTCTATCCTGGTTTGACCTTGACAGCAGGCACCTTATGGTGGTAGGTACTCGAAAATACACAGTCGGAGATGTTGGTTTTCATATAGTGTGATTTTTCTATTGATTAAATATACTAATTGTAAATACTCGTGCAAGCAATTGTTACAAATTTTATCTATGGTGGTTGATATTTTTTGACGATTCCCTCCTGGTGTCAGGATACTGAATTCCTTGAACATCCCTCTCTCAGTTGAAACTGTTTGTGTGTTTACTGCTCCTATATTCTCAGCCTTTGCTTCTTGGGCAGCTTATCTTCTGACAAAGGTTTGTCCATGCCAAAATTGCGCCTTGTATATATTTTCTGTTATCTATATGTTTGCTAATTCACTGCAGCTGCTCCCTTTCTTAGGAGGTTAAGGGTGCTGGGGCTGGATTGACAGCAGCGACTCTTTTGGCTATGGTGATTTTCTCAACAGGCTTTGTGATTTTATGAGATTGTCTTCCAATTTTCGTAATGATTATAAACATTTCATTTATGGTTGTAATGATAAAAAACATTGGTTCAGCCATTCAACATTCTATATTTGAATGCTTGACAAGTCAATGTTTAGTTAGAGTGATGGATACTGGTTGAATAACAACCATGTATGTTGATGTGTAGATATACAAATCTATGATGACTGTTGGTAATGGTTGCTCTCTTTTATATGTTTTGGTTGCTGGTCTCTGACTTCACTCTTACATGTAGTATATCCTAATCTTGTTGTGTATGCAGGTCCCCTCATATATATCTCGATCAGTGGCTGGCAGCTATGATAATGAAGCTGTTGCTATTTTTGCTTTGATCTTCACTTTCTACCTCTATATTAAGGTGCTCTATGAAAGCAAACAACTTTATATCGAATGGTCTTGTATAAAGGCATTGATTTTCTTAACAATTTCTGGGGAATTATTAGAATGGATTATCATCATTGTCCAATAGTATGTAATTTGAATATTCTTTATAAACCATCACTTCTGTACGCCTCTGCTGATAGAAATTGCTTAAGCTTTTCTTTATTCTCCATTAAATTTCTGACTTGATTTACTTGTCATGTAGACACTGAATACAGGGTCCCTCTTTTATGCCACTTTGAATTCCATAGCATACTTTTACATGGTAAGCTTTTTATGGTAATGCTTATCTTGTTATCTTTGCCTCTGCCTCTTCTTATTTATGTTATCTGCTTTTCTTATCTTGCAGGTTTGCTCATGGGGAGGGTACACTTTTATCATTAATCTCATTCCAATCCATGTACTCTTGTGCATAATAACTGGTCGCTATTCTTCTCGACTGTACATTGCATATGCACCACTTGTAAGTATCTGTTTCAATAATGCAGTTATTTTAGAGTTTATAAAATGCTTTTGCCTTTTTAAATTGGAATTTTGAAATGCCTGTTACTTTTAATTGTGCTTGGTAAAGTAAGCAGTATGGTAAAGTTTAACAGATTAATGAAGTTTTAAACAATGAGGTTTAACTTGCTTGTTCCAATAGGTAGATGGAGAATTTAATTTATTTTTGAACTCTACATTTTACTAGATTAGAGTATATGTTTCATTCATTCTGTGTTTATGTATTTACTACTTTATGTGACTTCGTCCCCTTTTAATTTAGAATTACACGCCAGAGGTGTTCTGGGACTGGATCTGGATTTTAGATTAAAACTATCTCTTTTTCATCTTACCTTGTTCCTGGTTCACATTTTGATTTTCTCAATGCAGATTGTATTGGGCACACTGTTGGCCTCTTTGGTGCCTGTTGTTGGATTTAATGCTGTAATGACATCAGAGCATTTTGCATCATTCTTGGTGAGTTTCCCCCTATTCTTTGCATGAAATTGAACTTGCCTCAAAGATAAGTAACCAACTGTGCATTCAAGCCTAACAATATTATTACAGTTTTTTGTGAAGGCTTTATTGACTTTTCAGTGGAATTGGTTTTATTACAGAAGGTTTTTAATTAGCTGAATTTTCTCTCTCAGTCCCTTTTTTTATATATTGTGCTAAAAGCAAATACAAACACTGTCCATATAAAAAGCTTACAAACTTGAAAGAGTTGACTTGTTCAGATAACTATAAAAAATACAAATGTTTTTGTAAAGATCGATTTACATTCTAAGAATAACAATATAAATTATACTATGGATATTGTGAGACAATTTTAGAGGTCCCACTCTCTCCCAAATCCCAAATAAGGGCCAATTCCATACTCAGATTCCAGAATGCCTTACACAATGCACACTACCCTATTTAACCAACCAGACCCTCCTCAACAATCTCTCCAATTCTGTTATCCACGTCAGCCACGTCAGCTAGGCTGGATCAATTCCACTCCTTGCATGTGTTGCACCTTCTAACAGAATACCCTTTTACTGACTAGGATCGTATCAGAATGCTTTATTGACTTTTCAGTGGAATTGGTTTTATCACAGAAGGTTTTTAATTAGCTGAATTTTCTCTCTCTTTTTTTCTTCCTTTTTTTTGTATAGGCAGCATGTTTTGTGCTAATTTGTCAAACTTCAGAGTTTAAGTAACCTTGTAGCGAGCTCATATTCTTAAAATCAGCTTACAAACTTGGAAGAGTTGACTTGTTCATATAAAAAATACAAATGTTTTTGTAAAGATCGATTTACATTCTAAAACATATTTTCAACTAAATAAAATTATACTTCTATGTCGTGGTTAACTCGTCACTCCTACAACTTTTATTCCCATTAGGTGGGGTTGGCTACATGTACAAACAATGCCACCGTGTTGTATTAAAACCCTAATTTTTGAAAACACTATTTAGATCAAGGTATTTTTTAATGGTTTCTTTTATAGTTTCCTTTTAAGGGGAAAATTGGCACGATTGGTGTTGTTGCAAATGCAAGATAAAGCTGCTTGCTATAGACACACAATATGTTTGACCCTTTCCTGGACCCTACACATAACTGGAGTCGGGAGCTTTATAGCATCAGGCTGCCCATTTCTTTTTTCTTTTAGAGTTTCCTTTGCTCTTCCTCTACCTCTGTTTTTCAAGAAATCCTCCATATGATCAACTCCACCCATGACAAAATCATCTTGGGGTACGTGCTGTCATCTTTTCATCAATAGGCGCTACTCCAACTTTCTCTCATGCATTTAAACTGTTGATCTTATATTTTCTTGTGCTCCCCCACTCATTTACTGCAACATTTTTATCTTTACAACACTTAGCTTGTGCTCTTGTTGGCACTTTACCACCTAACGTTAAGTACCATAAAGCATTGCTAGTTGTATGGCTGTTTGGTTAAAGTTTGTTTGGAGCGTGGGTGGAACATTGTGATGACAAATACTTCCTGAAGCATTTCTATATTTTGTCCTAGCCATAACTTAATTTATAATATTTTTTATATGACGAATATTATAATGTAATTATATCCACTATCTTGTTAACTTTGCAATTCATAACTTCTGCAAGTTTTATGCAAGCTTTTAAATCTAAATATCTAATTATTATACCAATGCTATTATATATATTCCAGGTATACTGACTGATTCATTGTTTAGCGCTGATTTTATAATCATTCATCTTTGATCAATTCAACTTGATTGAGCATATGTATGACCTAAAAGTTGAATTATTTACCAATTTATTTTTTGTATTTTTCCTTCTCTTTATATCCAACTAACTAGTTTCTTTGAAACCTTATATTCTTTTTTCTAATTTTTCTTATGCAGGTTTTCATTATCATCCATGTGGTGGCTGTTGTGTACTATATTAAAGGGATTCTTTCACCAAGAATGTTCAAAGTAGCTATGGCACTAGTTGTTTCTGTTGGCCTGTGGGTGTCCCTTTGATTGGCTTATTTAACTATTCGAAACATCACAGGTAGAAAACTAAACTAATCCCTGTGCTTGTCTTGTTCGTTTTGCAGGGCAGTGTGTTGTGCAGTGGTAGCTGTACTTATAGCACTAGTAGCTTCAAGCCCAACCATGGGATGGAGTGGAAGAAGTTTAAGTCTACTAGATCCGTCAGTGCTGTGTTTGCAACCTTTTTTTATTATTCAAATCCTTCAAAAAAAAAAAAAATTAGTAAAATAATTTTTTGTGGTACCTAGTATGCTACTTTATGTTTGAGATAGTTGTCAGTTCTTCAATTTGATAGTAACTATGGATATATCTATTAGCTAAAAAAGCACCTTTAAGTTTACCTTTATATGTAATTTTGCAAAATATTTTATTGTTATGATTTGGCACCAATCCTAAATACTTAAAATTGTGTGGTGTGACAGTACTTATGCAAGCAAATATATACCAATCATTGCTAGTGTTAGCGAGCATCAGCCTCCTACCTGGCCTTCTTATTTTATGGACATCAATGTCTTGGCATTCTTGGTTCCAGCTGGCATTATTGTGAGTTTTTTTCTAGAATTTTTTTCCCCATTTTCTTATAGTATTGTATAAAAACTAAGTCATGCTGGTGTGTACCTGCTGTAGGCATGCTTTTCACCCCTATCTGATGCAAGCTCTTTTGTGGTGCTTTATATTGTTATGTCGGTATATTTTTCTGGAGTCATGGTAAGAAAAATCTTGGGACTGTAGTTTTTCCACCGTTACATTTTTTTTATTATTTTATTGAAGACATAATCTTGTCAAATATCAGGTTCGCTTGATGCTTGTACTTGCACCAGCGGCATGCATCTTGTCTGGGATCGCTCTTTCCCAAGCTTTTGATGTTTTCACAAGATCAATTAAGTTTCAGTTACCCAGACTATCGGATCATTCTCATGTTAATGTAAGCATTTGTTCTGTAATCATCACCAGAATTGGCATTTCTTTACATTCTTCTAGTCACTTCATGAGTTTGACTTCTTTAAATTGTGCTTTTGAGACTATCAAGGCAGGGGATGCCAGTTCTGAAACTGTTGTGCCAAATGATACAGTGAAGACTGATAAAAGTGAGGACACATCAAAGGAACGGACCTCAAAAAAGAGCAAGAAGAAGGATAAGGAACCTGTGGAAAAGCCTCTTAGCAAGTCACAAATTAAGAAAAGGCTTTTGGTTTTACCTCTAGAAGCATCCATCATCGCCATTCTCTTACTTGTGTTGCTAGGTGCATTCTATGTGGTAATTTTCAAAGCATGATATCATTCGTTGGAAGTTTAATAGGTTTTTAAACCATTACAGCTTTCAGATTATCTACCAATCATATAAGGTAGATAATTTGTTTAATACAAGTTTTTGTTTTTTCCCACTAGGAGTTTGAAATCCATTTCTTCCTTTTTATTCAACTCATATGTTTCATATGTATTACTTTGCAATTTACTTTCTCTTTTAAATGAATCCCTGGTCTCTTGTTAAAAATTTTACTATTCAGCTGGTCAATACTGAATTAGAAGTGTCATGTCTTCTTCTATTGCTCTTGTATTTTTATCTTGCTGAACAAGAGTGCCCTTTCATACTGCTGTGTTAGAATAAATAAACCTTTTTTAATGTTTACAGTGACTCACTATCTTGATCTCTCTTGTAGGTTCACAGTGTGTGGGCAGCAGCAGAAGCTTATTCAGCCCCCTCTATTGTTCTAACATCATATTCAAATGATGGACTTCATGTTTTTGATGATTTTAGAGAGGCTTATGCTTGGTTGAGTCATAATACAGAAGTCGATGATAAAGTAAGGTTCATGGCATTTCCTTATTTTTCTGCTCAAATAGTTGAGTGCGCTTGTGTACAATCTTTTTACCCATGCTGCAAACATTTTGGAATAAACTTTCTATTTGCTTTTTCTCTTACAAGTCCAATATTACGGCTGATTGGAGCATGGATAAACTATTGCTTGTAGATTTTTGTTGCTTAAGTTCCTAAATTGTTATTCTCCCTAAGATTACTTTGCTACCCCCAAATAAAAAGAAAGTAAATGTTGGTCAAAACACATTATGGACATCGAGAGACATCGTTGCTCATAAAATTTCTTGTAGGTGGCATCTTGGTGGGATTATGGATACCAAACAACTGCCATGGCTAACCGAACTGTCATTGTTGACAATAATACCTGGAACAACACACACATTGCTACTGTTGGTACTGCCATGTCTTCTCCAGAGAAGGCAGCTTGGGAAATTTTCCACTCCTTGGATGTCAAATATGTTCTTGTTGTATTTGGAGGTCAGCTTCTTTCTCTTTATTGATATTATCCAAGTCACACTGTTCTGATTTGTTGCTATACCTATTATTAGGACTGGTTGGCTATCCCAGTGATGATATTAACAAGTTCCTGTGGATGGTTCGTATTGGAGGGGGTGTATTCCCGCACATAAGAGAACCAGATTATTTAGTAAGTTACAAGAGCTACCTCGGTTATTTTGGGAATCAGATAATACTCTATTCAATAATTATGTGGCTTATGAGGTGTGTTAATTGCTCTTTTTTTACCCTTTTTGAACAGAGGGATGGTCAATATAGGATTGATTCTATGGCCACACCAACAATGCTAAACTCCCTCATGTATAAACTTTCATATTACAGGTCAGCATTGCTGTAAAATTTGTAGTTTGAAATATGTTCTGTTTTCAACTGTTAGGCTACTTAACTCCCCTACCTTGCTATTGCTCCAGATTTGTGGAGACAGATGGTAAAGCTTTTGACAGAGTAAGGCGGACAGAAATTGGGAAGAAGTATTTCAAACTTACCCATTTTGAAGAGGTCAGATGGTTTTTTTATTGAAACTGTCATGAACTTTGTCTTGTTCTCTGTATAATATATTATGATCCTGGAAATTAATTTCGCTGCATGGCATGATGAATTAGTTGCTGAACTAAGAACTAACCATACCATGGTATTCGTTCTACAGTGCCTAATATTGGATAATTCGTATGGTATGATTTCCTTATATGTATATATATTATTGTTTAGAATGGCCTACGTCTGTTAATGTTACCATGCGTTTATCTTTGGATAATTATCCCACATTGTTCCTTGATAGTCCACAATTATTACTGAGTTTGAAACTTTGAATTAACTTTGTATTTAGAAAAAGCTTTTAATCAAAAACAAACTTGTAGAGCTTTTGGGAAAACAAAATATTATTCCCAAAAGGGAATTGTTACCAAACATGCTCTATATGCATGCTAGCATATTCATTAGAAATATTGAATAGTCTATTTTATTTTACTTATAGTGGACTTTTTTTTTTCTCATGACGAATATATCATGCTGATTAATTTTCTTCAGATTTTTATCCATCCATGAACTTGGTAATTTTATTTTATTTCTTATACTATATTTTGGTGTTTACTTGATGTGCCTATACTCTCTTTGTACTGCATAACTTCAACTGATGATTTGGTCTCAAGAAGTGATTATCTTCTTCAAATAACAACTGGTATCATTGCTAACAACTAGTTTAGTTCTTGCTTTTTGAAATAATACAAGTGGATACAGAATTTAGATTTGGGATATAAGCTTATTAGCTTTGTTGAAATTTGACGCCGTTCTATATTTTCTGGCCCCTTTTTCTGGTAGTTGACATTTATTGAATTTGGAAGCATGGAAGTCTTACCAATAAATAAATTATAGCAGCCTACTAAAAAAATAAAAATAAATTATACCAACAATCTTTCCTTTGATTTTTTCTTTTCGGTACAGTCTTTTGATATCGTTAATATGTATTAAGCATTGCCGTACCTGTTGTGGTCTTCTGATGTCTGTCATGGCTTTTGATGCATTCAGGTGTTCACAACTCACCATTGGATGGTTCGGCTATACAAGTTGAAACCTCCTAAAAACAGGATTCGAGGAAAGATTAAAAAATCAAAATCGGTACGTATATGATTCTTTTATATGCCTTAGATTCTTTCTTAATATTTGATCGGAAATCACCTAATCTAGCCATAACTGATCTCGTGTTCTCATGTTTGGCAGAAAGCAAGCTCGAAAACGACCTCGAAAAGAAAGGGACTAAAAAGGAACCCTTTTTAGTTTAGTTTTTCTTTATTAGTAGGTAACCATAGTTCTTAGTCCGCGTTTCATGTATACATGTATACAACTAATACACGGGCCATGGGGAGATTTTGCTGGCATTATTAGTTACTCTCTCGAGTGTCGAATGATCAAACGAAAATTTTGGAATTATTTGTTTTACGACTGAATGGTTAAGATCTCATTTTTGGGATTAAAATGCCCATCGGCAAAATGATTTCTTTGTTAATTTTCTGGCCATGTACGCTCGGAATTTATCTATGGGTTTTAAAAATATTGAAGTACACTGTACACCACCAAAACAAAAACAAAAAAAAAAATATATTGTAGTACTAAATTAATTTTTAAAAGGATAAGTATTTTTTTCCTGTTAAATGAAGATGAATAAACCTCGATGATTCCCTGTGTTGTCGCAGCTGTTCTTACTTTCCATGTTATGTTGAGGCATGGTATAGCGGTGTTTGCTCCAAGGCTTAGCTTATTTTGCCCTCGTTGTTGGGGGCTTTCTGGGGGTGAACCTTATGTTTCCTTCACCTACCACAAAATACTCAAAGAAAACGGAGCAAAAGTGGATCGCATAACATTATCCACTTTTTGTAGATTATTAACGGTAAATTATAATGGTTTGCAATTTTTTAACACCTTTTCTGCGTAAATAATTGGCTTCTACCCGTTAATGGATTAATTTGTTTAGTCTATAAATAAAATGTTTATTCAAGTAACGCCTTTATGATTAACTAATTTGCCATGATAAATTCGTTCAGTTAATTTACATGGTCAAGCTCTAGTCATTTGTGGAAAAAGAAACAACAGTGCTGCACCAATCAATAGACCAATTATTTTGAAATAAAATAAATAATAACTAAATATAGTACTTCTCTGTATTCCCATGTGGTCAGTAATTGCATTTTGACAGGAGCTGGAAACAGACGAACAAATTAGGAAGCTGATGAAACACACCTTGTACAAAGTATAGTATTGAACATTATTGGTGACAAAGTACCATATTCCCTAAAGTTAATCACCGTGTAAGAGTATTATGCATACCACCTTTTACCTCAATCATATCCTCACACACCAGCAAGTTAAAGAGTTTCAAAACATACAAAATGAAGCTACTAAAAACTTTATATAGGGTATGAGATGTATTACTCATCAATTTTTAGACTTTCGTAGGCAAGTTGTAATTTTTCTTAAGGAATTTAGCAGCTGCATCATCATTCCTATAACACAAAACTCGTAGAAGGGTGTTTGGTTCTCTTGGGCTCCATTGATCTGCAGTTGGAGGAAACGGAAGCCGAGATTTGGCTGAAGAACCATACATTTCCATAGTAAGTTGACTGAATTGCTGAATTATGTGCTCAGTATCCGCATAAAACAAGGGAAGTACACCTCTTACAGTGATAGAATGTTTTTCTATCAATTCAGCTGGCAATCCATCTCCATTGGACCAGAACAAATCAGTTAAAAACTTCAAATCTTCCTCTATTATAACAGAATCTTGCAAAGAGAAAGCACGTGATGGACCTCCAGCTAACAAAACCAACAGGAACCCATCAAAAGAAGCTTGCATTAGTTCAATAATCACACGTGTTCGAACTTTATCATGCACTGTTGATGATATGATCTCCAAGTATTGCTCAAGCTCTTGCAGAAAAGGCTCAATCCTTGTCGCTGAAACTTCTCCGACGTACAGACCATCCCAAAGAACATGACAGAGATTGTGGAAAACGACTTTGTATGCTATACACTCACATAGTTGATGGATACTTTCCACTGCAGCAGCAGCAGAAAACTTGAACTTCAAGCTCACCCCATTTGTTATATCATCGTCGTTAGAGGATTTAGAACTGCTGAGATTGGCAACCATCCTCTTTTCCAAAACCCCTAACTCCATGCGAATGCGCTGCATCGTGTTGACGCGAACACACATCTGGGGTATATCAAATGAGTTGTCTCCATTTGTGGTTCCAACTTGGCCTTTCCTCCTCTGAGTTATCTGTGACTTTTCTTTTTTCCGGAATACACCATGAAATTTTGCTCTGGTTGAACACCTAGTCAAAGAAGGTATAGTTGGGATGAAAGAGTTACGGTTCCCTGCAGAACATACAAAACGGAAAACCTGGTCACACAGGGATTGAATAACTCGTTTTGGTGAAACCAAAATGCTATGCAGTAAATATATACCACAGCCAGATTTGGCTTTCAAAATGTATTGTTGGAGAGATTTGTCAAGACCAGACATCAATTCAGGTAGCAAAACAGCATGCATGGGTATAGGCAACAAAAAGAAAGCTTCCAGAGTGTCATCTATGAACCGTAGAACTTCAACAGCAGAAGGAGCATAGCCCTCTTTATTTGCCCTTGGATTCCATACCTATAGAAAAGGATGGTGAAGTTAAAAGTTATATTAAAACTAGCCAACAACCATGTTTGTTTGTAAATAACAAAGCAACGGTAGTATCTTACAATAACAAAACAAACTACGTTTTTTTTTTTTTAAATAAAAATAAAAATACTATGACAACTTGATTTAGATTATGAGCAACAAGATTTGGATCATACTTATTAATTTCGGATAGCGGTTAACCCTCCAAACTGCTATAGCGCTATAGCGGGTAGCGCTATAATGCTATTGTGCAAAGTGTGCCTAAGTGATACACTAAATTGTACACCACAAATATAAAACTTAAAAAATGAAAATGTAACATAAAAAACAATTTTGAAGGATCTTAAACTCAAACATAAATGATTTCAAACATTAAAATTCAAATCATAAGAAAATTAAAGGAATTAAAGTCTCAAATAATGTAACACAACAAAATAAAGTGGCAAAACTAGTCAAAATTCAAACTGCTACTTAAGTGAAATGCCAAAATCAAAGAACTTAAGGTTTATTTAAAAAATAAAATAATCCACATAAAAATACTATGACAACTGGCGGCTGGCCACCGCAACGCAACTCCGCTATAGCGCGCTAAAGCGGCGCTATTTACAAGTATGATTTGGATTTGGCATACCTCTTGTTGCAGTTTTCTGTCAATCCATTCCCCTAGTCTATCGACTCTGATCTTCATCCATGACTTAACCAGACTAGCAATTACAGCTTCAGCCTCGTAAGGTTGCATCTCCCTTATAATGGATTTTCCACCATCTTCACTATCAACAGAATCTTCCACTGCTATCTGCACAAGATCTTTCTCCAGTTTGTCAGCAGCCAACAACACTTCTATAGCATCGGGTGTCAACTCAGTAACACCCTTGACATATCGCTTCAACTCATTTCCATAACACACATGAAGCGTAGCAACCGCAACACCAGCAGCAAGAGGATGCCATCTCTTCAGTTTGGAACTAAATATTGCCTTCTCGTTAATAGCCAGTTCGGTAATGTCTCGTGCAAGGACAGAAAGAGCAGGAAAGGCTTTATTCTGTTTTCTAGATGGATGCTTACTGGGGTCCAGTTTGTCCAATATCTGCCTTAAAAGAGATTAAAGAGAGTTAAGTCATACTAATGGCACCGACATCAGGTAATTTAGTTTGAACATGAAATCCCAAATGGAGAATGTTGTAACATAAAAATAGCAGGACCAGAAAGAAGTTTAAGCTTATAAATTATCCTTGCATATTACAGAAATGGTTGACAGGAGTCTTAAGCAAAACAGCTAACTTTATCGTATTTCAGTCAGTGGGATCAAAAGTATACCATATACAAATATGTCATAATTTATCATATGTCTATACAATATGAAAGATAGTGGGAGTTTTCATATTCAGGGAGCTTGAATAATGGAACTTGCCTGAGCGAAAACAGCACGCGATGATGATCTAATATAATTCTCAACTCTGGCGCAAGCTACATCAGTTTCTTTCCTCTTCCAATTATTATCATGAGAGATATCTTCTGCCAATATCTTTGCTGACAACACAGCTAGAGAAACAATGCTTTCCATTGATTCAATATTATCATTATGGAAAGCATCATGGTATGCAAGTAGTCTTTTCTCTGCCCAACTTAACATCAAACTCAATGTGGAGCTAAAAGTTTTTGAGTAAAAAGGATCTTTCGTTTTCTTTGTATCTTTCTCAACTTCGGCTAGTAGATTACTGGATGCAAACAGCAGATCATTTTCCATTTCGCCAGTGGCAACATACCTTTGAAATAAGACCCAAGAGAAACAAATATTATGCAGCATCTCATTAATTCCAAGCATAACCCATGTCTTCTTGATGAGCTCTAAGACCTCATCAACCTCTTCTATCACGGAATTTTCTGCATGAATATCAAAACAAGCTTCTAAAAGAGTTTGGTAGATCCAGAGGTTCAGTGGAAACCCATCAGCCCAATGGCATGTCTCAGGAACAGACCCATCAGATGATCTGCAAGCAAGAGACGTAACAACACTCCGGAGGGTCTGCATTGATTCACTGCCTTTTCCAAGATCCATGGGTTTCTCAAGGGCTCCATGGATTATGCGCCGGAGGCGTTGTGCAGAAGTATCTGCCTTATCTAATGGAAGGTGAGGATACAAGAGGAGTCCTGCTTCAAGAACCTTCAAATTTCTCCTCAGCCAAGTCTCATACTCGTGTTGACTGGGAAAATCTGAACTTTTAAACAGTTGTATTAGCTCTAGAGGAAGAACCACCGACTCCATGCGTCTTCCAAGCTATTTCATGAACAAAGACCTAGTAAGCTATCATTAGTGATTAAACAGATGTAAGGAGCTGTAAATACATATGCTGAAATTTTAAATTCCGGTCCATATATTTCAATCCCAATTACTCATATGAAGGAACGAAATGAAGTGTAACCTTTTCTAGCAGTAGGAAATATATCCCACTTAATGATCAACAAACAAGCAATAAACAAAAGTACTATATAACCAATGAAAGGCGAATAAAAAGCAGCCAAAAGGTGATGTTCATTAGCTACTTGTCTTTGTCCTTTTTATTTTTAATTAAAAAAAAAAAAAAAAAAAAACCACTCCCTGTTAAACCCGACTAGCGAGTGTGGGGTGGAGGAATCCTTGTACGCAGCCTTACCCTTACATAATTGCAAAGAGGCTGTTTACTGGATTCGAACCCATGACCTTTCAGTTGTTGTTTTAATTAATCATATAGTTTTAAGTTGTAGTTGCAGTTGCAGCTACTGATGGGGGACTCTGGCAGCAAAGAATTTTCAAGTCTTCAATTACAAAACAATTTTACTTCAAACAAAAGCTACAAGTTACAAATTATAAAAAAAAATAAAAAATTGTTGCCACCCATCATGATTCATGAGCAATATTTGGTGTTTATCATATCAGGCTTAGCACAAGTTACAAAGCTATCAAAAGCAAACAATGATTAGTTACAAGGGTTAAGTAGAACAAATTCCATCCAATTTGAACATATTCTATTAGTCAAAATAAGTCAATGAGGTGAAGTTCAATTTCAGCTCTAGGTCATGGTAGAGCTTGAGTAATCATTTGTAAACCCTTGAAGGGAAGAAAATATGCAGAAAACTTCAATTAACAGGTAAACAGGCACTTGAGCAAAAATCAATCAATAAGTCCATTATTTCAAAAACACATTGAAATCACACATACCAATTTTTCATTTCCCATGAAAACACTCCAATTTTCTTTAGGGTTTTATATTTCTCATTTAACATGAGAATTCAAACTTTCCTACACACTTTTCGATTTCCGTGCTGACATGGTTCTGCATCTAATTTTTTCTAACACATGGGTCCCACATGTTTTTTATCTCTAATTTCAATTCTCATTTTTCATAAGAAATATAAAACCCTTTTCTTTAAATCCTTAAAATATTGGGAAAAAATATTTATCTTTTTAAATGACAATGAGACAATTTTACACACTTTCGCTAACCAACCAAACCAAACCAAGAAAAGAATGAATGAACAAAAAAAATTCACACCTGGCCAGCAGCTATTCTCAGCAGTGCTCTCCTAATCCTTGTATCACTCTGCTCAGGAATCTTCATCTGCACTCTCATCAACTCCCCAGTCGTCAACGCACGCTTGTTCCCACTGTTCTTCCTCAACGACGCCGTTTTCAACCCCAGAGCCTTCTTCACCTTGCTCGCCGCCGTCGAAGTCAACGACCTGTTCAACGACGCCGCCGGCGCCGGAGACCTATCCCGATCCCCTCTCTCCGACTGTGATATGAACGTCAACGGCTTCGGCCCTGAACTCCGGCATGCTCCGACGAGGATCTCGTAGGCTGTTTCTCGGAGCTCCGATTCGGGTAAATTCGGACCCGGGTCTCCGAACGGAGAATGAAGGTCCTCAATTGGGTGAACGGGCATGGCGTTTTGGTGACTCTTGGAACCTCCAATTGCTCTGTCTCTGAAGGTTATGGACATTACTTAGTCGATGGAAAAAGCACAAAGATTAACCGAATTGAAGATGACCCAGATAAGGAATTTGAGTGGTTTTGATGTGGGGTGGGGGAAAGTTTTGATCTTTTTCGCGTTTGTGTAAGTGGGTATTTGCTTTTTCTCCTTACTCTCTCTCTCTCTGCTTGGGTTTCAGAGAAAAGTGTTGTTGTGAAGATTGGCCTTTGGATTATTCTTACTTGACTTTCAAGATAGCTGCGTGGTGGGGCAGAGGAGAAACCAAAAAAATAAAAAATAAAATAAAAAAGAATGAAAATTGGAACTCACAGAGTGAAAGAGAGTCACAGAGCAGAGAGCGTTTTTTTTCTTTGAGAGAGAGAGAGAGAGAGAGAGAGAGAGAGAGAGAGAGAGAGGGTTTTGAGTGTTTGAAACTTTGAAGCTGAAGTGAGAGTTGAAGGTGCGCTGGGGTTTGGTACAAAGGGTGGGGACAAGGAATCAGGGAATTAAAAATGCAACTTTTCGGTTGTGATTATAAAAAAAACTTTTAATTTAATTTTATTGATTTTTTTTGTCTGGATATAATAAGATAAGAATAAGAGTCAAGAGAGTCTTTCTGTTATTTTTATCTTTTTCTTTTGTATTTATCTTCTTCTCTAGGTTCCAGCGAATCTGACATACTAGGTTTCTGACACACGAGATTGTATGTTATTCGAGAATAAATTTTTGGTGCTACTGTTGCATCAAAGAGTTAGTGCATCTCACCAATAAGAACATTATATATTAATCAAAATTCATTTTCCTATGTCAAATTTTTTCTCATTTCTTTGATGTGTAATGTTTCTATTAATGAAATACACTAAACTAGGTATAACAGTATTAGTAAAGATTTATTTGTTATTCAAACTATATTTGATGATTATCTGTGAATGGAAAAAATTTGTTCCTAGAAACTACTTCCACGGTGTCGTAAATATTACCAATAAAATTTAACTTTTTTTTTTGGTACAAGAATAAAATTTACTTGAGTGAAGAATATTTGTAATTTATTAAAAAGAAAATTATATATTTAAAAATGGAAAAAATTATATTTATAAATTGTTTGTTTACAGACTACATTATGGTTTGTCAAAACAATGATGCGATATTACGAATATTTCTGCATATTTATTCTTCCTTTACTGGGGTAATTATATACATAAATGAGGACTCTAGGTCCATTATAATTTAGCTGTCAATTAGCTATGAATAAGGAAATGAAATAACCTGTTACTATTTCTATTTAATACAAAACTCCTATGATTATGTCAATCAACTGCAAATAAGAAAATTAATCTATTTAATACAAATCTCCTATAATTATGTAATTGTTAATCAATGATTAAAATTCCAACAATTGTACAACTCAGCAAATATTATCTCATTTCAATATTCCCCCTCAAGTTGGTGCATAGATATCAATCATGCCTAACTTGCTAATTGCGTCTTCAAACATTTTTCCTGATATAACCTTTGTCAAGATGTCGGCTAACTGATCTACAGATTCGATGCAGGGAAATTGAATAATTTTCTGATCTAGTTTTTCCTTGATAAAGTGTCTATCCACTTCTACATGCTTGGTTCTATCATGTTGAACTGGATTATGGGCAATTTCAATAGCAGCTTTATTATCACAATGTAACTCCATAGGCTAATTGTAGTAGATTCCTAAGTCTTGTAGGATGCTCTTAATCCACAACAATTCAAACACTCAATGTGCCATTCCTTTAAACTCTGCTTCTGCACTCGATCTAGCCACGACTTTATGCTTCTTACTCTTCCAAGTAACTAGATTGCCTTCAACAAATGTAAAATATCCCGAAGTTGACTGTATGGTAGTTTTATCTCCAGCAAAATCTGAATCTGTGTAGCCTTTAATTCCGGGACTATTATTTTTTGAGTAAAGCAGACCTTTCCCTGGACACCCTTTTAAATACCTCAATAATCGATATAGAGCAGCCATATGATCCTCACTTTGGTTGTGCATAAATCTGCTCACTACACTAACTGCATAAGCAATGTTTGGCCTAGTATGTGATAAATAATTAGCCTCCCTACTAGCCTTTGATATCTGCCAACATCAGTCTGTACTTGACCAGGATATAAATCCAATACATATTTCATTTCAATTGGTGTTTCTGCTGGTTTACATGTTGTCATTCCTGTTTTTGCAAGTAGATCTAAAATGCACTTTTTTGTGTCAAAAAAATTCTCTTATTTGATCTAGCAATTTCAATTCCAAGAAAGTATTTTAATGATCCTAGATCTTTCATTTCAAACTTATCTGCTAAATGTCTTTCCAATAACTCTGTTTCAAATAAATCATCACCAGTCAAAAATATATCATCAACAGAGCTGGAAAAATGGGCCGAGCCCGCCGGTCCGGCCCGCCCGCCAAACGGGGCGGGGCGGGCTGAATTTTCCAAACTCGCTGCCTGCCAAGCACGCCCGGGCTGATTTTTATGTTTTTTTATTTTTAGTGTAAAATGTTGCGGGCTTGGCGGGCCGCTCGCCCAAACAGGGCGGGGCGGGCTGAGATATCTAGCCCACCTTCAAAGGCGGGGAGGGCCAGCCCGCTTTTTAGTGGGCTGGGGCGGGGAGGGCCAGCCCGCTTTTTAGCGGGCTGGGGCGGGGCGGGGCGGGCAGCCCGCTTTGCCACCTCTAATCATCAACATACACTATTAACACTGTTACCTTTCCTCCATTATGTTTTATGAATAGGGTGTGGTCTGCATTACTTTGTTTGTATCCAAACTTCTTCATGACTAGAGAGAATACAAATTGTGTTCAGTTTTGCTACTAGTGCAAATGTATCTTGGTAATCAACCCCGTAGTTTTGTGCGTATCCCTTAGCAACTAATCTGGCTTTATATCTGTCAAGGTTGCCATCTACTTTAAGCTTCACAGTAAACACCCATTTGCATCCAATTGGTTTCTTCCCGGTTGGAAAAGGAACCAAGTCCCACGTTGAGTTTTTTTGTAAGGTCTTCATTTCTACATTCATGGCTTCCTTCCAATTTGAATCATCCAAAGCATCCTGCGCATTGTTAGGAACAAATATACTAGACAATAGATTAACAGATGCAATATATGATTCTGACAACCTATGATTGGACATGTAGTTACCGATAGGGTATTTGACTTTAGAGTCTGGATCTGGCTCATAAAGCGATCTTGGTACACCTTTGTTTGATCTTTGTGACACTCTAACAGGAAGATGGGACCATCTATGCTAGTAATAGAAGGTCCATTTGAAGAAATAGGAGTAGGATTACTGTTTACCTCAGGTATGGACTCAGGAACATCCAGGGACGATGCCTCATTTATAGGTGTTAGACGCATAGCAAAATCATTCGTGGGAGGGGTAACATCCGGTCCAGGAGTGTGTTGAAGAGTTATAATTTCTTCTCCAATAGTAGGCATCTCCCCCTGAGAAGAAGTAACAGAATCTCCCCCTGAATAATATGGTTCCAATTCTTGAAAAGACACGTCCATGGTGACAGACATTTTATGGAGAACGGGATCATAACACCTGTAACCTTTTTGTAATTAGATTAACCCACAAATACACATTTTTTAGCACAAGGATCCAATTTATTTCGTAATACCTTGGGGATATGGACATACACCGTGCACCCAAAAACACGAGGCTCAAGGTTGGGAATGTGAGGAATGGAGAAATAAGATTCAAGAGTCTATTGTGGAGTTTTAAAGTGAAGGGCGCTGGATGGAGTACGGTTGATGAGGTAGGCAGCAGAAACAACAGCTTCACCCCAATATGTTTTAGGAAATTTCATACCAAAAAGGGAGGCACGAACCACTTCTAGTAGTTGTCTATTTTTTCGTTCAGCTAGGCCGTTCTGTTGGAGTGTATAAGGGAAAAAGGTTTGATGTCGGATCCCCTGTGTGCTCAAAAAATCAATAAAGCGGCCATCTAAATATTCCCTGCCATTATCAGATTGTAGAATTTGAACCTTAGACTGATATTGGGTTTAAACCATGCTGTAAATTTTTTTGAAGGCATCAAAGACATCACGGTTGTGTCTTAACAATGACAACCAAGTCATCCGGGTACATTTATCAATAAAAGTCACATAATAATAAGCTTTTGAGAAAGAAGGCACCTTTGCAGGGCCCCAAACATCAGAATGAGCAACTTGAAATGGAATAGAACTTTTATTAGTACTAGGAAAATAAGGAACTCTGTTACTCTTGTTCAATTCACAAGTGCTGCATTTGAAATAAGAATTATTCAAATGGGAAAACAACCGAGGAAATAACTTTTTCAGATAACTAAAGAAAAGGTGACCAAGTCTTCGATGCCAAAGCCAAATGGTAGCATGGAACTGTTCTGGACCGGTTGTTGCACATGTAATAGGCAAAGAAGGATGGCTAGGATCAGGGATCTCTAAGAAGTAAAGTTGGCCACGTCTAACACCATAACAAAGAGTAGTCCGAGTGGGGATGTCCTGAAAAACACGGTGAGAGGGAAAAAAGAGTTAATGAACAGTTAAGCTTTGAAGTTAATCGGGTCAGAGAGTAAGTTGTATTCAAGAGAGTGTACAACCAACACAGAGTCTAGAAATAAGCTATCAGAAAGGGTTAAGGATTCTTGACCAACAATTTTTGAGGTACCCCCGTTGGCAGTGGAAATAATAGATTGTGAAGAATTATAGAGATTGAACAATTGGGAAGAATCTTTAATCATATGATCAGAAGCACCTGTATCAATTATCCAAATATTATTCCTAGACAATGTATAGAAAGCAAGAGACTTACCCAAAATACTGGATTGAGTAAAATTGGCAGCAGGGACAGGAGCATCTCTAGCGAAGACAATGGTCATGGGTTTGGCAGGTATTTTCTTCCGGGAACGTTTATTGAAAGAATACGGGGTTGAAGTTTCAGAGGAGGAGGTTTTGGGATTGTTCTTGGGAAAATAGAAATTCGAATTGGATAACAGAAAAAAAAAAATTCGAGTAAGGCAAATTGAACAATACGATGTGGAAGGTTTAATGAAAATAGGTTCCTGGATCAGAAATGCTTTGATACCATGTCAAAACAATGGTGCCATATTATGAATATTTCTTCATGTTTATTCTTCCTCTACTGGGGTAATTATATACATAAAAGAGGACTCTAGGTCCATTACAAATTAGCTATCAATCAGCTATGAATAAGGAAATGAAATAATCTGTTACTATTTCTATTTAATACAAAACTATTATGATTATGTTAATCAACTGCAAATAAGAAAATTAATGTATTTAATACAAACCTCCTATGATTATGTAATTGTGTAATCTAAGATTAAAATTCCAACAAGTGTATAACTCAGCAAATATTATCTCATTTCAACATGGTTGATTAGTTATACACTATCAAGGATATATGACCGGTCATACTTAGTGTAATTTATAAAAAAAAGTTTGTAAACACATCATTCCCTCTTGAAAATTTATTACACAATTTAGATGCTTAAATAATTTAATAGGGTTGTATTTTAATTCAGACATATAATTTAGTAATATATTATGTAAATATACAATGGGCATTTTTATTTTCTTCGCAAGTAGGGGTGTGGGGTGTTAACGGACCGAGCCAGGTCGGACTTTGATTCGAAAAGATCAAGATGTATTTAAATGTGTCAGCACAACCTAACCTATTATGAATATAATTATTGGCCTATGACTTGGCTTATTTACAATAAAGACCTGCTTTAGCCTCTTCAAACAAATAAGACAACAAAAATTTATCCAAATAAAATATATGATAAACAGCACTAAAAATTCCACAGAAATTCATAAGTTCAATGTATATCCAAACAGTATAATATAGAATAAAATCAATCTAAAAGTCTGTTTAACCAATAAAATGAGGGTGAAATTGGTTGAGGAGAGAGAGAGCTATTATGAGTAGTATAAAAAATATAAAATAAAAGTAAAGGTTAATATACTAGGCCAGTCTGAGAAACTCTAAGACCGAGCTTTTAAATTGGAGTCTGAGACTCTTTTTTAAAATGAGCTTTTATATAAGTCTAAGCTTGGTTCAAACAATTAATTTTAGATATTTTAGTTCAAGCCTTCACGATCCGGGCTACAGATCACTGAGTCCCCTAATTTATTTATCACCTCAATTCGCAAGTGTAGAATGAACAAATAATAAATGTTACTTCTTTTATATCTTGTATTGTTAAATGTTCTTGTTACCCTATCTCAAGTATACATTTGATCTTTTATAATTTCTGTCCTAGTTATAAATCTCAAACAATTTGATTCCTCGCTCCTTTAAGGTGAGAGAAGTTTGGAATTGAGTTTTTTTTCATGGAACTTGTGGAAGGCCACGCTCGAATATGTAGAACCATTGAAGGGAAATATTTAATATGATCTCGCGGATCACTTGATTTGGTGGTGATTCGGGACAATTAAAATGAAATATTTTCTAATATGTGAGTACGGAAAAGAGAAAACAAATATTTTTATCGAAACATTTCACTCCCAATGGAAGAAGCACCTACTCCGGTGCACATAAGACGATCTCCCATGGAAGTTCTGAATCATGCAAATGCAGCTTTAAGTGGGAGATCTGGTTACACAGAAACTTAAAAAGAAAAATAACAACATAAAGAATAAAAATAAAAATATATTTTCTACAATTAGTTTGGCTCATTTGAATCGTCTGTGACACTAATTCCCATTCGTAAGAAGCACGAGAATTATATATATCATCTTCACAATAGTTGATTTCCTAAGATTTGTACTTATATTTTCGTCTATCATAGTGATCACTCGCTATGCCGTTAGCCACTTGGCACATAAATATATGTTCATATTGATGTCATGCTAGTTTTTTCTTAAACGAAAAAAGAAATTAGTCAATTATTATTTGTGCAATAATATGTATTAATTTCAGATGATATATGACATGATCATTGCACGCGATATATATAGAATAATGCTTCTTATATATTTCCGCATGCAATACATTTTTTTTTTTTTAGTAAACTGCAATACATATTTTAACATTGCTACGAGGTAACTGAATCTGAGTGTGCCTATGCAAAGATTATACTTAGTTTGAATATAATCAGATAATAGATATTTTGCAGATATATAACTTATAAGGTATTAATGTACATAAAAACATGTGAACCTAGGCAAACATTTAGCTATATAAAGGTAATAAAGGTCTAAATTGGATGGAAAACCCCTCTAAATGAGTTTATCTCTAAAGTGTGAAATACATTTCATGAGTTTAATTTAATCTACTAAAATTTAATGGAAAATATATCTTTACGTATTCAATTTAAGAAACTTTTTATTAAGTTAAATATTTCACTTCATAATTTCTTATGTTGTTTTCCTACTCAAAATCAAGAGCAGTTATTACTATACAAAAAGAAGTTGACACTTAAAAATAGTAAAGGATAAAAATTTAAGCCACCAACAAAATAACAAAAGATGAAAAAGTGGCTTGGTTCTTTATATTATGGATATTTGTGGAAAATGAAAAGCCTGCAATGCTAATTCAAGGAACGAAAGAACAGTCAAAGAGTTTCAACTTAATTGGATTGGTTTTAATTAGCACTTCATACAAGAGTCGTGTATGATTTAAGCACTTCTCCTTTGATGGGAAATTTTTAATACGCTCCCGTCCCTTCATGGTCCTTCCATTCATGGAGTGACACGTGTATTTTTCTTTTTCTTTATTTTTTTTCTCTCTCCTCTCTCCTCAATTTCTCTTTCACTCTCTCTCCTTCACCCCACCCAATCACTTGTGCACCCGGTGCACTAAATTTATTCTCCCTTTGATGGGCTTCTTCAACAAACAAGAGTAATGCAACGGACAGCAAAAGTCTCGAACATGGTGACATGCACATAAGTTACTTTTATTCTTGTTTTGGTTTATGCATGTCATGTCCCACATCTTAATGATCGTGTTCAACCTTGCCTTTGGGAAAGAGAAATGATTGATGCTTAATTGAAAAAAGTGTACTGAAATAAAGGGCAAAAACAAAAAAGTTCGCATGACTTCAGATCAATCGATGTTAAAGTTTCAATTAATTGAAAATAAATTTGTATTTGTCTTTTTGTTATAAGATAAATGTAACCTAACATGGTGATGTGAGAAGATCACAACCATATAAAATTAAATCAATGGTTAAGATTTTGTAATTACCTATTTTACTATTTTTTTCTCTCCTCTTTTATTATCATTGATTCACCTTTGTATGGTTATGATTTTCCATTTACCATGTCATGTGATTTTTCACATCAGAGGATCCGGATCCAAGATAAATGGAAATAGATCCTCTAATGTGAGAAAAAATATGATATGATAATATGAGAAGATCACAACCATATAAAATTAAATGAATTCATTAAGCTGTAAGTCTTGAGTTGAGAAAATTGGAGAAAGGGGCTTTAGTATCTTTAATAGTTATAAAATTGGTGGCATGATTGATTGAAAAGTGATCCGTAGTATATTTTTAAAGCGAAATCAACACCAAATTTAAATAGATATGGCCTCTCATTTCATAAAGAAGATAGGGATATGATAACTTAACACATCTTATTTTTATTTCTTGTTTGGTGGGTCAATAAGATATGATTAGCTTATTCTATTGTCTCATTTTATCCTATATAATACATAATTTCTTATCCTATGAGGGAGCTCGATTAAGATTTAACATGATAAGATACTAATATTTGATACTCAATGTATTCCCGCACTACCTAATATATTCCCAATATATTTATATTTATTGCATTACATATATTTTTTTCTCTCTTTACTCCTTCTATATAATCTTATCAGATTACTAATCAAGTATTTATTAAACACATAACATGATATAGACTTATCAGTCCCATATCATATCTTATTCTTATAGTATCCTATCTACCAAAACGAGCGACATAATCTATACATTATGCTTTCATTTCTTTTCTTTTTTTTTTTTGCTACAAACTACAAGGAATTCCTGGTAGTTGGGTTGGTTATGTCATCAAAGGTGGCAGGCACTTTTCATAAAGGTCTTCTTAATTAATCTATGCTTATCTTGATGTCCATACTCTGCACCTTGCAAGTTGGAACCAACCAACCTATCAACAATTCATACAAAGACCTACCCGTGACCAAACATAAAGACCTTCTTAATTAAACTATGGCAATATTGATGGCCAAATTCTGCACCTTGCAATCAACCAACACACACAAGTAACTCAATCCATGCGATGCAAATATATTATGCACTATTTGTTCATGGTAAATTGTGTATTTGTGGTATATTTGTTCATTATATATAAATCAATATATATCATATAGTACCATCTAAAAATTTAGAAATATGCAATGTAAAATATATAGCATTTTACACGTAAACATAGAGAACATGTTCTAATTGCAAATTTGACATTGTATTAAAATAATATTTGAATATTAATTGAAATAAAATTATAGATGAGTAATATTCTAAACAAAAAAAAACCTATAAAATGAATGATGGCGCTATAATCACTATCAATGGCGGACCCAGAATTTTTTTTTTTATGTCTGCACATTTAGAGTGGAGGTTCGAGGGCAGCGTCCCGAAGATTATTTTTTTAAAGAAAATTTTAAATGTATTAAAAAATATATAAATAATAAAAGAAAATAATTATAGGAGTTGGTTGGGTTGGTCCGTGTTAGTTAAAATCACGATTTAAATATGTGATTTTTTGATTTTTTGATCAAAACGATTTCATCAAAATTCCAAACACTTTTATAATTTTATGATTTTTTAATATTTTTTTATGTTAAGATTTTACGTTTTATGATTTTTTATCCTCCTTCTGATTTTAGGTAAGATCCAATTTTAACTACCTTAATTGGGTCTATGTTTATTTTTTTCTTTTCAATCTTCCTAAATCTTTTTTTTTTACTTGACCTAAATCACCAACTTTTTAAAAATAAAAATCTCAAAGTTGTGTCTGCACTTGCAGACACAAGCAACAGTGTGCGTCCGCCACCGATCACTATAGTAATTTTTGTAGTTATTAACTAATCAGTTTATTCCCACCTCAATAGCATAGTTAACCTAATGAAAAGGACTAATAGTCAAACGCATAACTATATAATCGATTAGAGTTATTTATGATGTTAAAAGAGAATAGATAAGGCATTTAGAATGAAAGTAATTCACGCAAGGTTAGAATTTATGCCTAATTTTTTTTTTCTCGAGTTTATCTGTGGTTTGCCTTTAGTTCAAACATTAATTGTTATTAATAAAAAAATAAATTTAGAAAATGGATTAGGGGGTCAATATCTTATTAAATAATTTCATTCTATGAAGAATAGTTATACTTTCTAGTACACATAATTAGGGGTGTAAATAGGTTGTGCTGGACTGAGCTTTGCCTTAAGGGGGCGTTTGGTACAGGATAATTTTTTTTTTGTCTGGGAATCGTGATTTTCGGAAATATAGTTGGGAAATAACTTTTCCGGAAATGTTAGAAAAAAGGTGTTTGGTAGACAAAAATATTGGTGGGAATATTTGTAGAATTTTAAAATTGTTATGTTTGGTTGATAGTAAAATTTTGATGGAAGTTTAGGTTGAATTTACAGATGTACCCTTATTTTTATATATTAATATGTTTTTTTACAACACAAGTACAAGTCACAGGGTCATTTTTGTCTTTGACTTCACATTTACTTTTTGGTTTCATCAAGAAACATACAAATCCATCTAATTCGCAAAATTTTTTTATTGGGATTCTAAAGAAATTTACGTTGATTTTGAAATCCTATCATTTCATCTTTCCTGGGATTATCTCACATTTTTAATTAACCAAACGTTATATTTCAGTTTACCAAGCCTCAGAATCCAAGGAAATCATAAAAAATCCGCCTAACAAACGGGCCCTAAACATTATATAAAGTATTTTATGTGTGGCCTCGTATGTTAGCCTAGTATGGACCGAAATTATAAGTCTTGCCTCACCTATATTTAAAAAATAAAAGTCTTGGACTAGGCCTGTTAACCTGTTTAATTATATTATGCATTCAATAATTAAAATAATATTACTTTATTATTCAAGATTATTAAAATAATAATTTATTTATTTTATTTAAAATAAATAATATGATATAGGTCAGTCTGTAGGCTTCTAGGCCCGGCATGCAAGTGAAAACATATAACCTATTTTCTAAATAGGCTTTTTTTGAGGCTTGCGTTTTTTCTGTTTGACTATATATAATAGACCGAATTTGACCTTATGTAGGCAGACTGACTAACCCATTTACACCCTTACACGTAAGACAACGAAAGACTTGTGAAGTCATACATGGGATTTGAGTAAGTAGATTATATTTCTCATTGTGGTTACAATAATTGTTCGGTCCAGCCCAAACTTGTTTGCCTTAAATTACACTTAGACCAAAGATAATAAAAGAGAAAATTTATTTTGTTTTTCTTTTTTAAGGAATCATGTATTTACACTCAAACATTTGAAGTTCATTTGATTGACAATTATGCCCCTATGTTCTAAAAAAATACTTGAATTATGCCCTATGGGTTCATCCTTTTTCAAAGGAAGTCCATAATCGATACCTTGAGAGAAGTCGTTACGGGCTCTCCCCCTCCCAAGCTAGACCTGAAAAGAGTCCCTATGTGCTCACCTCTTTCCAAGCACCAACAAAGAAACATTCTACTTTGAGAGAAGTCCCTACGGGCTCATCCCCTCCCAAAGCACTTCCGAAAAAGAGTCTTTATGGGCTTGCCTCTTTCCAGGTAACAACATTTTACTAGAAAGAGAAAACAATTAGCATAAATCATACAAGGCATTCCACCTTAAGTATACATAAAATACAAGCATAGAGACATACTATACATTATATCAATTTTATTGCATTTACATACACCATTATAAAACCACACTCCCATTGAGTTTGGTGGAACAAATGAAAGATAAATCTCAAGGTCCAAGACTTTTGTTTTCCATTCTCTTTTCTATCTCAATGCTATCAACCACCACTTCAACACAACAGTAACCTAGTACAAATGTGTAAAGGTGATTATTAACATATATTTCACACAAAACACTAAGTTATTGGCTAGAATCTACACTTGCATTTTGAGTGAATGACTTACCTCGTTGGTAAAGAATTCGAGAAGCTTGATCTTGAATATTTATTGAATCCAATGGTCATTCTTTAACCTCTATGGTACTAGGATCAACTTCTTATTTCTCTCTTTCAATATTGATTTAAATACAATCTAATAGTGATAAAAAGATAATAAGGGTTAGAAGATTAAATAGGTAGATAATATCAATGTTGTCAAAATTGAGTTTTTACGTATAAACGAAAGAGAGTGGTAGAAACGTAAATCGTAGAAATGACATGAAACATAAAATTTTTACTACTTAAAGTCAAGATACAAAGTATATATATATATATATATATATATATATATATATATATATATATATATATATGCACGCAAAAAAATCACGTCATTATTCAAAATTTAATGAATAACTTCATATTTAAAAGATATAAGTCATGTAACTAAAAAGACATAAGTCTAAAAACATAAAAACATAAAATTGAGTTAAAAAAAAATGAAAAATAGGGTTTTTTTTTTAAATTAAAAAAATTGAGTTTAATTAAAATTGCAAAACCTTGCATTTCTACCCGTTTTTACTAAGGACCGTTATTAGTTACATTTTAACACATTTTTACACTGAGTTTCAACCATTTCTACATTTCTACATTTTTAGACTAGTTTTTGACAAGCATAGGTATTATAATCATCCTCTTGTCAAAAATCAATTTAGATATTTACTTTAATTGATATTTACTCTAATTGGGTTAATTTTTTAAAATTGAGGTCATGATTTCACTAATGTATAAACTTGGCCATTATATAGTTAAATTACAAAATTTTAGAAAAAAATAAATAAAAATAATAGATATTTTACTATTGGTTTTTTTATAAAGAAATTATATTAGTATAAGAATATTAGTTAGTATTCATTAAGTTTTAATTCAAGTATTGCATAATTTCTTTTAAGTTTCAATGAATATTTCTTAAACATATTATGTAACAACAAATTAACAGGTTAAGCCAACTCAAATTATGCCCCATACTAAACTCGAAAGCATATCAAGTTTAATTTTCAATAAAACATATCTTAATTAACTTCAATTTAAATCAGACCATGTTAATATCTGAGTTTGAAGAACCTTTCAGGCTTTACAAATTACAATAGCATGGGCATGGCCAATTTTAAAGGTATAAATAATACTCAATTCTTAATAGGTCAAGGCCTTTTTGTTTTTCGGGTAATAACAAGTCAAGGCTCAATGGCCTTGAATAAGTATTTCAGGGTTTTTGTCATTTTATTGGGCCAACTTCTCTTTGGTCTTGCAGTTTTAGATTTTCTTCACCAGGCCTGACTTAAATTATGGTGCATCTTAGAGATTAAGTTTACTTTAAATTGCAATTTAGAAAGAACGAAAGATGTTATATGTTTTTTAAAAGCCAATTTCAATATCATGACCATCATGAATTTAGTAGGGGTGTTCAAACCACAGTAACCGAACCGAAAAATTAAAAACCGAAAAAAAATTATGAAATTTAATTAGATTGGATCAATTTTCAGATTGGTCGGTGAAAACCGATCCAAGGATTCTCCAACCTTACCATCTATCTACTTGGACTTTTCCCCAATCATAGCTCAAAAATCATATAGCAAAATTCTAAATCTAAGACCCATTAACCCATCATGTTGGAAAAAGTGAGTTGTGATTAATGTATGTTATGCTTTTTTTGTAAGGTATATAATATATTTTTATTACATGGGTTATTGTTGCACAACAGCTCCTCTATAAGATGAAAATTTGGGTTACTTCGTATTCGAGGCAATCATATTATAAATTTTTTATTGGAGGTAAAAGATGGTAATTCAACTTTTTATTGTACAATGCTTCTAGATTGCATAATAATCATCATACAAACTTTACAAAGCCGATATATACAAAAGATATGCTATTTGCACAATAATCATCACATAAATCTTAGGTTTTTCAAAACCCTGAAAACCGATCCAATCCAAATCGAATAAAATTGAATTGGATCAGATCGTATTTGAAAAAAATCCAAACCAAATGTAGGATTACATGATTAAACCGAATGGATTGGATCGGATGTTTTTTTTTCTTTCAAAATCGATCTAATCCACACAGTAAACACCCTTATTCAATATAATGTAATATAATAAATTTAACCCAACAACTTAAATTAGTAAATGATATAACATTAATAATTTTATAATAATACCTCTAATATAAAGGATTAACATTTTATACTTCTCATTTTAGTCACAACCCAACTTTTATTTTTATGAAAAATAAGAAAAATATACCAACAAGCATGTGGATATAACTTATAAGGTAGTGTTCCAGTTTAATCACTTAAGAAATTAAAAAAAAAAAAAAAAAAACTTCTTAGTCCTAAATAATAAATGTGTGGCAGGAGCAAGCACAACGTCGTCTTTCTTCGATTTTTTGTCCAACTTCAATTAAAAAACAAAGGAAAAATATTAAAAATTAACGCACGTGGGGCAAACAGATAAATGTGTCGCACCAAAAAGGTCGAGGAAAAACTAAGATTGACCCTTTATTCATGTCCGACACCGCACCATTATTTGCTGCCACCGGTTCCGCAGAATATATTTACCAGAAAAGTTTATTGTGGTTTTGTGATGCGTAGGTAATTCTTGATTTGGGAGTAATATAAGAATAATTACATTAAAATTAAATCAATTGAAATATAATATGAGTTATAAATAGTTAAAAACTGAATTAGTATCGCCTGATTAAGTTAAATTATTATTATTATTATTATTATTTTGTTTTGCAGAATCTCCTTTATGACGTGGAGCATAGATTTTTTTATCACTGACCCAAGTGTTTGACCAAGGATAAAAACTAAAAAGTTCACAACACTGGTAACTCATCTTTAATTTTTTGTTTTGGCCAAAGACACTGATAACTCATCTAACATCATGATGATAACAATCATGTCTCGTGCTTCTTCCACATTGGTACAGTCTAAGCATTTCTTAATATTCAATAAAAACTACATTAAATAAAAAATAAATGTATTTACTATCTTAAAATATAAAAAAAATTATTCAATATTTTTCATTCAATAATAACGAGAATCGGCTAAGAAGATTTAAAAATTACTTATATAATATTAAAAAAATTTATCTGCTAACTAATATTGATAATCAAGTTTTATAATAAAAATAAAACAAATATAAATTCACATAACAAAATATTAGAATGAATGATGAGGTTGTAAGGAACTAATTTAACCTAAAACTTTAAGGTATTAGATTAATTTTTTTTTAATAATTTATATTATTCTCTAACACATCCCCTTACGTAACGGTCATTTTGAATTTGAAACATAAATATTACATAAATTCATTTTTTTTATTTTACCTTATACTTATTTAATTCTGGAGATGATATATTCTTCCATTATATAAATGGAGGCTCATAAGTGTCTTCACTTCATCACTTTCAAACCAAAGAAATGTGGTAATAGCACATATAGATAGCTATGGATGCTGCAAACAGGCTTTCTGCAATTGCTGGCGAAACGGGGCAACAACAAAATGGAATTCATTTTTTTTGATTTTATTTTATATTTATTTAATTTCACAAGTGTGAAACAGTGAGAATGAACTTATAACCTTAAAAAATTAATTTAATCCAAAATATTAAAATATTAAATAAAGAATTTTTTAATAATTTATATTATTTTTTAACTGAGTTGTCTCATACCGAAAAAGCTAAAAATCTCTAAGGTGGTGTTTGGTTGGGAGGGATTTTGGAGGATGTCTATCTTTCTCAAGTATTGCTTTTAGAAATACCATGTTTGTTTCAACATATTTCTCCAAAAACCCATCTATCCAGGAAGTACGGATTTATGAGAAACATAGATATCCGCACTGTTTAAAAACTCAATTTGAAGGTGGGATTTTCGGAAAACCGGTTATCTCACCTTTAATGCATTATTGATTTCATAAAGCTACATAATTTTCCTAGTAAAGTTTTTCCCCACCAAACAACATTTTTTTACATTTTTCTACCTATTTCACTTTATCCATCTTTCCAATCATTTATCTATCTATTACATTTTCCTACTATTCTAAAAAAAAATTCCATACCAAACACCCCCAAGAATTTTTCAACAGTGACAGCTGATCTAACATCATGATGAGGATTATGTCTTTCGCTATATATAGTTGGCACAATCCAATTCGGAGAGCAAGGGTACCATTCAAGAATAGGCTTCCATCACTGTCAGCATTGAACACAAAAACTTAAAATCAGAGGTCACCAATGGCTATAAAGGTGTATTATTTCAATGTTTTGGCCACAATATGTATTTTTTTTTTTTTTTTTTTTTTTGGTAAAAGTGTGTATGAATCATACCCTCGTAGGGTATGAATCGTTCGAGTAAATGATTTGTTTATTTTGAGCACGGTCAAACTCATTATATGGGCGAATCAAAGTGAATATATCTATTCTCCAACAAAAAAAAGTGAATATATCTAATTAAGAAAAATAACATCTTATCACTTGAACCATTGCTTATTAGTGGTTCTTATATCGTTTTAAATACTATGGCAATTAAACTAGGGAGTTTGTATTTATCATTTAACATGACCATAAAAAATTTCCTACACATATAATATTTTGTGGGGCCTACTGCGACACGTAAAATGAATCTCTATATCATTACAGAATCACTTTTCTTATAACATAATTCTTATAAAACCCTTAAACTAGTGGCGTGGTTTTGATTGATAATGTGATGGACTGGTGGTTAGGAGCTGCAGAAGTGACCACTATTAATGCTTCTGGTTGACGTGGTCTTTTATCTTCATTGTTGAGCTTAGATTGGACAAAACTTTATAATATGACAATGATCAAATAAGTATAAAATTACACAAGTGCAAAACAGACGAAATCCCACAACCCAAACAACAAAAAGTAAAAGAAGATGTGGAACCAAGCATGAACCAACCATCTAATTCCAACATCTGAATAGACAAGGCAGAAAAGGACTAATAAGGGGATGAAGAATTAGCTTTCTAAATCAGAGTTTGCTCTTATTCTGTTATGCATGTATCGTGGTTTTGTTTTCTTCCATGTCCATCAACACCCTTTTTCTTTAAATGGAAAGGGTTTTTTTTTAAAGCTACTTTAAATAACTTTGCCAAATCTTTATACGAACGACGTCATTTCGGGACAGAAATCATATTGTGTTTGTAATTTTAATTTATTTAAGCATTATAATAGTTTTTATCATTTTAATTTTTTTATTTTTCAATCCCAAAACAACATTATTTTGATGAACATTATACAAATTGTCTAAAATAACATTGAATACTTTTTTTTTCAATTGGATAATATGAGAAACATGTTATGGTTCTTTAGTGACACCCACTTCCCGATTGCCACGCACGCATCACCAATTTTTGTCGTCGTCAATTGGGATATCAATCTTTATAGGATTCATTTTGTCTAATTTGCAGTCCTCATATTTTGTTCTCATTCATTCAATTATTATTTGGCTACCCATCACTTTGTACTATCTATTTGCATTCGATGAACCATATAAACCTATAATTTCGCTACCCCACTACCTCATTTTTTTTCCTACCTCATTGTTTTAAACATTTTACATGTTGTATGATCTAGAGCTTGATGGCACACAAGGGGAAATAAAAATCATATACTGATAGAAAGCTAGTTTTGGCTACATATATATTACATATACATACAAATCATACATAAATTTGAGCTTAAACTAATATATGCGACCATGTTGCATGTAAATTATTTCAAAGAGATCCGTTTGCATTAAATTCAGCTTTACACCAACAATTCAAATGGTTTAAAGAGTAAATACCCTTTTTGGTCCTCAGCAAATTTCACGATGCTCGCTTTAGTCCCTAACAAATAAAAAAGCCTATCGTGATCTCTCACAAATTCAAAAAAGACTCATATTAGTCCCTCAAAAGGACTAAAATGGGTCCATTTTTAACTTTTTAGGGACCACGATGATGGACCTTTTTATTTGCTAGGGACTAAATCGGATATCGTGAAATTTGCTGAGGACAAAAAGGGTATTTACTCTTATTTAAAAGGTTTTTTTTTTTTTTTTGAATACAAATTGTTTAAAAGTTAGATAAAAATAAACTCTCAACAGTAGGTTACAGCCCATTAGGCCCAACTTCAGTCTACAAAAGTTTCTCGAATTAACCAATTTTCTAAACATTTTGGGGAGCCGCAAAAATTGAAAAAACAAAAACAAAATATGGGGCCTGAGGTGTCCAGTAGAAGAAGAAGAAGAAGCGTTGAACGTTGACCATTAGGAAGGAGAAATTCAACGTGATCATGCTCTAAGAAGAAGAAGCGTTGAACGTATAACTTTAATTCGCTAAATTTTCTTTTATTTTAATTAATTAAATTCTGGATCTTTTATATTGGCTAATGTGTAATTTTAATTTTTCAATATTTTAATCATATTATTTACACATATTTTTGTGTGTGTGAATTATATATAGATACTTAAACTTAATAATAATCAATTAATATCCTCAATTACTATACAAATATATTAGCTATAAGTGTAAATTTTGACGCGTAATTATTGTTTTCGTTTTTCTTTATAGAGAAGCATACGAGGGAAAGGGCTGGCCGGTGTGGTGGGTTCGTGGCATTTTCAGTAAATTAATGTGAGTGGGAGCACATGCCTGTGACGGCAACAATGCTGACAGTCATTGTTGATTGGTCAGAGAGTCACCGCCAAAAGCCCTCTGACCTAGCTTGAACTCAAATGGACCATGTCCATGTTTGTCTTTTGATTTTGATAGTAACACACTAACCTACACGGGAATTAAAATCCCGAAGTCAAATCTCACGTGTCACTCTCACGCTCAATTTGCATTGCATGTGCATGTCTCTCTCCCCATTTACGTTATTATTATTATATATATATATATATATATATATATATATATATATATACGGGGTAAACATTTCTCAAGCAGCTTGAGATAAGTTTATCTCCGGCTAGCCCCAAAACTACGTCGTTTTGATAAATGAAGGGTGTTTATGTAATTTTAGGTGAATTAATGAAGGGTGTTTCAGTAAAATGTATATGATATAAAAATAAATAAGATTATGAAAACACTCTTCATTAATTCATCTAAAATTACATAAACACCCTTCATTAATCAAAACGACGTAGTTTTGGGGCTAGCCGGAGATAAACTTATCTCAAGCTGCTTGAGAAACGTTTTTCCCTATATATATATATATATATATATATATATAAGGCATGATCCTTTAACACTAGTGTCAAATTTTAATTTTGACACCTCATCTAAGAGCCATTAGATCAAATAAATCAACGGTGTCACAAGCGTGCAAATCAGAGTCATTGACATTTTTTGATCTAACGGTTCACAGATGAGGTGTCAAATTTAAAATTTGACATCGATGTCAAAGGATCCTACCCCTATATATATATATATATATATATATATATATATATATATATATATATATATAGGATTTTATAAGAGTTATGTTGTAAGAAAAGTGATTGTGTTATGTTGTATAGATTCGTTTTGCATGCCAGAGTTTCTTTTTTTTTTGCTGTGGGCCCCACAAAATGTTATGAGTGTAGAAAATTTTTTCTAATCATGTTAAATAATAGATGATAAATCCATATATATATATATATATATATAAGATAAAACTAAGGAAGTACGTGAAAAATTTGTAAGTATGTGGTGAAATTTATTGAGTAAAGTAATACTGAGCTTATATTAAATGAAGGGATTTGATTTTCTCATGTTGCATGAGAAATCAATTATCATGTTGTGACTCAACTAGTGGTGGACCCCATATTTATTAAAAAAGAAAAACTTTGCACGAAAATCGAAGGATCACTAATATGAGAGTTGAATTCTCATGCAACATGAAAAAATATTTTCCCTTTCAATGAATTCTACTTCAATTGAATTTTACTCTTCAATTGTTTTACTTTCGCCCCATTGGCTCCACATTCAGTTGAGTTTTATTTTCGTCCTTCCAATTAAAAATCTTGGTTCCGCCGTTGTTTTCTCTTGCACGAGAAATTATTAACTATCCAACAAAAACAAAAAATAGTGGACCCACAAAGTTATTTAAAAAGCTGATAAGATAGTTTTTTTATCTGCACGAGGGGATTAGTTTCTCTTTATTTCATATATATTGTTACGATCAATGTTATAATCTGATAGATCGATATGTTCAATCAGAAATTAGTATGTTAATATAAAATTTGTTTGCCCTCTCTCAGGTATCTATAGGAGAGGTACCCTAAAGATAAGCGGATCACTGTGCACTATAATATAATGACATAGTCAAAACGTGGGGTGGGTGCACAGTGACAAGCTAAGAGAGAGGGTTTAGAGTGTGTGTACTTCTAGGCCTCTTAGGAATATTGGGAGCGCAAGTCCAACTACTTAGTTGTATGGATAAGATCATCATTAATAGAAGATTCCCTTCCTGTTTGTGTTGTCCTTTATTGGACCTTCTAGAATATAGGTCTTTATCAGGTCCATAACAGTTTCCCCTCAGCCAGACTACTTGGGTGTCCAGGTTGACGGGGTGAACTGTCTTGCCTTTTGCTTCAGGTTTTCTGCTGAGCTGCAAACGTTTGAGTTTTTATAAACTTTTTGCATACATGTTCCTTACATCTCAGGCTTTTAAACCGGGATCCTCATTGCCCCTTATCTCGGCGGGTTGAGCATAAACCATGGAAAACATTTCTCGCATTCCTGTACCGAGTTTGGGATGAGCTTGAGTGGTTGGGATCCAAGTGGCAAGTTGCCCCCAAGCATCATTCCTTACGCATATGTCCTGAGCTTGTAGCTTTCTTATGGATCCAGGAATGATTTTCTCTTGTCAACTATGTGGGTGGGTTATGCATGAACCCGACAAGATATTTTGCATGTGTAATTGGGTAACGAATGTGCTTGAGTAGTTGGGATCCAATTGGCAAGTTGCCCCCAAGCATCATTCGTATAACCCAGTGAACTTGGCGCATGTCACTCACGTGGCTTGCTAGCCATTGGACAGAGTTCGTTGATGTGGGCAGCGACCTCTGTTGCGTGCATGACACGTGGCTTGACAAGTTGGAGGGTGCATAACATTAATTGTTGCAGAGTTCCCTAGTGTCAATAGCAAACTACCTGTCCTCCAGAAGCATGACACCTCATCCCACCGAATTCGCTACTGTTATAGGCAAACTTGCCTGTGTGGCAATTTGGAAAAAAATCTATAGACATGACATTTAGGTAAAATAGTCTTGGAACAGTGACACAATGGTCACTGTTCCTACATGGGGCTCGGGGAAAATTTTTCTCTCACCTCAATATTTTTCTCTTTCCTAAACTTTTGTCCCTATAGTAAAGTGTTTATATTCCTGTAACAGGAGAAATTACCCTTCTTTTTTATCCTTGCTTTTCATCCCATATCTTAATTAATGTTTTCCACTCAATTCTTATCTCTGTTCACACAGTCCAAGCATGCATATTGTAGCCGTAATGAAGACGGAAATGGATCACGTTAACAAAACATATATATGATAATATGCGAAGGTCATAAATATATAAAGATGAATCAATGATTATGATTTTGTAATTATTTATTTTAATATTTTTTTATTATTATTGATTCACCTTTATATTATTATAATTTTTTATATGACCATGTAATGTATTTTTTAACAAATTCAACGAAGACACCTGTATTACTATGTTGTACGCCGCCTCATGCCATGTGTAAAAATCTAAATGAACAAGCAGAAAGTAGATAAAATAGTAAGAAAGAAGATTAGTCTAATGATTCTTCTGCATTGACTAATTTTAACTCATTTCATGATCTAGTTGCATGAGCACGTACGCAAGTAAATGCATCATTAGACTTATCCTTTGGTATGAGTTTTATATATCAATTAGAATTTAAGCGACTTATTAAGGTATATAACATTAAATAACCTGGTGTTTGTTCACATCTCAAATAATTGGGTTGATTCAACGAATCAACGGATAAGTGACCTGATCCTAACCTAAGAAATCCTAAAGGGTATACTTGTATTCAAACTCTCCAGTATGATGTTGGGAAAAAGTGTGGGGGATACCTAATGTGTACGAAATTTGGAAGCATTCTTCGGACTTGGAAAAGCATTAAGAAGTCTAATGTAATTGGGTTAATTGATAGGAACCCATGGGATCACTACCACAAAAACTAGGTCAAAGGGGGAGAGGCCAAGGCCTTATAAATCCCATATTAATTGTCTACACAATCAATGTGAGACTCCTAACATTGTCACCCCTTTAAGGCCAACGTCCACGGCGACTTTCACTCTGACCCGGTGGTAGCCCTTTCCCCCTTTGGGCGACTTTCACCCACCTATCAGGTAGCCCTTTATGTGGTCCGACTCTCAACGAGAGCACCAAATGATAAGAACCCACGGGATTACCATCTCAAAAACTAACTCAAAGGATGAGAGTGTCCAAGGCCTTATAAATCTCATACTAATTATCTACATAATCAATTAATCACTATGTTTATTAAAGAAGGAAAATAATGTTAGTGCGAGAGTCTCATTTGATGTCTCATGTTTAGACTTATATAGCTAAGAATTAAAATAGAAATTCCCTTACACCTATAGAGGAGACAATTATTGTGCAAACTAGCTAGCTAACTACCAAATTGATATTGTGGATCAAGAAGATAATTCTTTCACACTTTCAACCTTTCATAATGTCTATTTTGTGGCTGATCTATGTTCAATTGGAGCATATAGCTTCACTACTCCTACGATAGGTACTCCTTTATTAAAAGTAAAAAAGAAAATTCATATAACATTAATCTTAAAAGAATGGATAGAATAAATGTATATAGATAAAAAAAATTTCTTCTAATTTTAATAAATCATATACTGAATTTTCAGTCCCGTAAGAATATTGAAAATATTTTCCTTCTATTAAATGAAAAAGAAACAAGAAACATATGAGTAATCCGCATGCATTAGAAGAGCAGCAAGATACAATTATATAACTGGATAAAATTGGATATGAATAAAAATTACATTACATGAGATTTTGCACATAGACTAAAGACCCGTTTGGATGGATTTTTTTCTCTCCAAAATTTGTTTTTTTCTCTCTAAATTTTGCTTTTTTTCAATTAAAAAGCACTTTTTACTTTAAATTCCTTTGAATGTCTGCTCTTAAAGAAAAGAAAGCAGAAGTCACAAAAAAAAGTCAAAAACTTATTTTTTTTAGAAATTAAAAATTTTAACTTATAAGAAAAACATAAGTCAAAAGCTAAATATTTTTTTTCAAAAACTAAATATTTCAATAAAAATATAAATAGCTTTTACTTTTGTAAAAAATACTTTTAAAATAAGAAAAAGATAAAAGATACTTTTTACGAAAGGCGAAACAAACGGGTTCTACCCTAAACCCTAAATTCCTTATACAATAGTTTCAACACCTTCAATAATAGAGAAAAGCTATTCTTATGCTGCATGTGGTAACTTTCTCTCCTACACATCATTCGATAACTGTTCTACCTTTTTTTTCTTCTTCTTATTTTTTATATGGTGGAGCCCATAAATCTATCTCTATGACATGAGATAACGTATCTCCTTTAACATGAGATTAATCAAATCCTCAATAATATATCTCAGTTTCTTTTCATTTTCTTTGGACTTTAGCCCTTTATCTTAACACACACGGCCGCCCCCCACCCCACCCCAAAATTATTCTTTCTTGACCAGAAATAATAACGTCAAAAACATAACCTGCAAAGTTACAGAAAGTTAAAAAAAGTAAATATAAACTATAAATATTAAAACCGCATTTTTTTAACTCTTCTTATAGGTTTCGACAATGCAGAGTAAAATTCACTTTACTCTTTGGCCCACTTTCACAAAGGACAAAATATAATGAAACATCTAACTCTTGGCCATATTGAAATGGAAATGTAATCATGGGGTTTTGTTGTGAGTCATAAATTGACCATTGCATGTTCATCATTTTTCATGGGAAATATCTACCTAATCATCATTAACAATTGTATTTTCTGGATGAGTTGTTCAATTTCATTTTGTACTATGTCTGCATTAACAAGACTGCATTAAGTCTTTAACCTTGCCCCTCAAAAGATAACGGGTGATAATAATTTTTGCAGCTATTTCCTCTAAAAATTTGCCTTCACCAAGTAATAAAAGAGAGTGGGGTCTTTTATTTTTATTTTTAATCCCAGTCTATCTTTTTATAGCAAGTTTTTTTTTTTTTTTGTTAGCATCTTTTTTATAGCAAGTTATTGACTATCCAATATGCTCAAATGATGGAAAGCATAAAGCAAAGATAATTTATTTGATTCTTGTTACTTTGGGAATGGATCATCTCATGTGAAAAGTGGTCATGTGGTCATTTTATTTGATCATAATCACTCATTTAAAAATTATACACTTTTTTCTCTCTTATCTCATCACTAATGAGTGATTGTGATTAAATAACATGATCACATGACCACTTTTTCACATGAAAGAATCCACTCCCTGTTATGTAACAAATTAAGCATAATGCTTAATGAATTAACTAGTTTGATTACACCAATTTAGAAATAAAAGGGCAGCGAAATTGATAATTTTTTTATTTTTGATAAAGAAAAATTTAAAGGAGAGGGGTTTGCACATTCCAAATTCAGGGCACCCTTTAATTTTGCTTTCTAATTTCAATAGTTGATTATTGGGAACTTCTACCAAAATATTACTGTTTATCAAATTTTTTATCCAAATATCATGCGAATAATATTTTTTATCAGACTGTTATGTGATGTAATTCATTACGACTGGTAGCAAATTTCACTCATCAATAATATTATGAAATGTGATACACTTTCACAAAAAATAATTGACTGAACTAAATTCACTATTAATAATAACGAATTTGATATACAATATAACAAAATTATAAGTGACAAAATTCACTCCATGACAATATTACTCTTCACATAATTCAGTCGATGTTGCTAATTATTGTTGCTGTCTTCATTTTACTTATGTTTACATGCTCTGTGGTGGTCTTTCCAAATTGAAAATGCACTTTGACTTGGCAAATGACAAGTGTTATGTGTTTATGTGGTTATCTGCAAACGGATGATATAAAGTTGTATTAACAATGATGTGCACTTCTTTTTAGGCTTTCAAATTACTTGGGAGTGATTGAGTTTAGGTAAGCCAAACGTCACGCTGTAAATGTTTGTCTTTGACTGTTTAGTACAAAATTATTCATCACTTTCATAAAGTTCTTCTAGTCTACATTAAGAAAAACATATTTATTCTTTTGTTAAAAAAATAATTTTTATCACGTTTACATAAAAATATATGGAAAATATACTCTTATATTTTATGAGAGAGTTTTTCTCTCCTACACATATATCGATTTCCGTGT
Source organism: Gastrolobium villosum (assembly GCA_032173675.1). Classification (NCBI taxonomy): domain Eukaryota; kingdom Viridiplantae; phylum Streptophyta; class Magnoliopsida; order Fabales; family Fabaceae; genus Gastrolobium; species Gastrolobium villosum. The sequence goes on from JAVKPL010004263.1 coordinate 210,587, forward strand.
TACTTTTTTATTCTTTTTTCTTTTTCTATAGTGAATGGATTTTACACAACACATGATTATCTCTATTGCATAAATAAGTTCTTTTTTTTTACCATGTTCATATAAAAATATATTGGTCTCATATAAATAAAGAAAAGAGAAAAAAATTATTGGATCTTATTTGCTTTTATGTGAATATGATTGAAAAAAAAATTAGGCAACAAAACAAAAAATATTAAATTTCTAAGTTTATAGGAGAATGACGTTACCCTATTGAAGCTCTGACACGTGGTTGATGAAAGATTTGACCACAATATAATTGTTTCAGTTTCATTGTCCTCATTTCAAAGGATTTTATGCTTTATTATCCCAAAAAAAAAAAAAAAAAATTAACTTTATGAAATAAGATAGGACTTTCTGTATCGTAATGTGTTACACAAAAGTTAGATTCAGACAGGGCAAAAAAAAAAAAACTTTATGAAATAATATATTTTTTTCTGGTATAGCAAATGTGTTACACAAAAGTTAGATTCAGACAAGCAAATAAAAAATCTAACACGTAGCTGCTGTTAAATTTAATATTTAGTGCATCGAATTGTACATATTACATTATTACTCACCATGATTCGAGTGTGGAGCGAACAATTGGTATCTACAGTCAAATTTCACTATGATATATTTTTTTGGAAAAACATTTTTATTTACTAAAGAGTAAAGTGAGAATCATAAAATTCACTTTTATTCTTATAAATATTTAATGCATCGAATTGGACATATTAATCACCATGATTTGAGTGTGGAGCGAACAATTGGTATCGACAGTAAAATTTAACTATGATATTTTTTAAGAAAAAGTATGTGTGGATACAAATTTAAGTTTTAAAATAGAGATGATTGAGATATATATATATATATATATATATATATATATATATATATATATATATATATATATTAATCTCATAAAAAAAGAAATGATATAAAAATATGAGACTTATATTTTTATTTAATTTTTTTAGTAAAATCCCATATATATATATATATATATATATATATATATATATATATTTAAAACATATTTTTATATGTTTATCTCTCTTTTAAAATAACAAAAAATATATATTTTTTATTATTTTTTAATACCATGTTATTCTTAAATTTTCTGTCACTATTGCTAAATAATATAAGGGATAAGATATTAGATCTATATTTTTTTTATATCTATTCTATCTATTTTTCTTGAACATCATTAAAACATAATTTCAACTAACTCTTATTTTTTTTTCTCCTCTTGGAATTTTAATTTAACAATATTGAAAAATAATAGATAGAATAAACATGAAAAAAGAAATAGGCATAATATTGTATCGCATAATATAATTGCCATAGAAACAACCATATCAGAGTTTGTGCTCGAAGCTCTCTGTTCCTAAACAGTTCACACTTGTTATTAAATGTTTCTTCTCCTTTCAGCTATGGTTTGATATGTATATTTGCTAACATTTTCATCCAATTAATGATATTTAATCATATGTTAGTTCTAGCTACAATGCAATCTCCACCTGATTTGTATCCTGCAACCTCTTAGATAAATCACAGACACCCCATTTATTAATAATTACTTTTGCATTATCTGATAAATTATTGCCCTCTGGGTGCCCAACTTTCCTTACTTATATAAGGTTTCATTTATAGATAAAACTACTTGAAAAACAAAAATAGAGAAAAGTCTCGCACAATTGCAGGTTTTCAAGGATATTCTTATTACCAAATATTCAGTTACCAATTTTCACCATTGAATCAAAGAAAGAGAATGCTAAAAAAAATTTGAAAAAAGAGAAAATGTTGATCCAATGGTGATTAGATTTTTTTTTTTTACCATAATATTGTGTTACCAAATTTACCTTTGCTGAGGATTTTTTTATTTTTTTTATTTTTCAACCGGTTCATTTTTCGGACTATATTTCCTTCGAGCACTTGTTGGACCTTATTAAAGGAGGTAGCTTTCCCAAATCCTTTTTTTCATTCATAAAACTCGAATTCGAGACTTCTGATTAAAGGACTCAGACTCCTTATCATCTGTGCCAAGAGTGTTTGATTTTGGTGAGACCCTTAATCCATTGAAATTGATTAGTTATGCCAGAAGTTAATGAGAAAAGAGCCTTGAATGAGTCAATTTTCTAGAGCTGGAAACCAGAAACATGTATTTTGGACCACACTGAAACTGAGAGGTACAGAGGCTTTTTTCTTGTTAATACTTAATAGCTACTAGCAAAAGAAGCAGCTGAAAAAAATTAAAGAAGGCTGTTGTAGCAGAACAAGGATCTAAAAAAAAAAATCGTCTTGCATTAATGTGATACTTCCATCTTTGTGGTTACCTATCATTTTCACCTAATACAATGTTCCATTTATGTAGACAAATAAATCAAACTCTCAAGGTGTGTACATGTGAAATTTTATCTTGCTACAGTTCAATAAAAACAAGAGAATGAACCTTCTATTGCTACAAAAGTTAGAACCCCAACAATAACTGCCTCCAATCACTTCCTCTAGGCTTCTTAAATTTAAAAATGGGTTATTATATGAGTTTTATTTTTCTTACGTTGCATGAGATAAGTTGCAAACACAAAAAAATAGCCACATGTCAAACCCGCTTTTTTATCTTTCTCTCTCTTTGACACGTGGGGTCCCATATTTCGCCACACTGTGTAGCGAATATGTTGCTACATTGTGTACAAATTATCTCATGTAACATAAGAAAAATAAAACCCTTATTATATAGGGACAAGATCCGTTTACAAATTTTTTAGGCTTTTTTTTTAAAAATTATTATATATTCTCTTACGTTGCAGAACATACAACACACAAAAAAAATAGTGTGGGATCCACTTTTTTATTTTCTCTCTCGAGAGACCCATTTTTTATGTGTTTGAGATAAAGTTTGTAAATATAACTTGAAAAATAAAACTCTTATTATATATACATAATTACATTGAAAAAAATGTATAACAAATCATAATTTTCTCAAGAAGAAATCAGGGAAAGAGAATCTTCTAGATTCATACCATTATCATCTCTGACACCTAAAAATAGAAGAAATTTGCATCAAAATATAGAATTATCACTCATCACTGTTTCCTCATTGTCTTATCTTTCATAAGAGGGCCCAAAATCTGATTCACCCCTTATGGTACAAGACTTGTCCTATGGTAGTGAGATTGCACAACCTTCTTACTAGACAAATTTTTTTGAGATACATGGTTCTCAACCCTCCAGGGACTCTCATTGCCATCAAATCACCTCAACAACCTTTTAAGGGGTTCACTATGCAAATGAAAGCCACAAATAATTTCACATTTTAAATATTTTTTTCCTTGTCCTATTATTGTATTCTTGACACTGATTTCCTACTTGTCTATTATTTCTAGATATCAGATATTTTGTTGCAGACAAATCGTGCCAAAAATTGACCACTACTCCTACCAGCACTTATTTTAGTTCAGGCATTATAAGGTTGTTGCTTATTAATTGGAATCAAATCAGAATAATAAAAAATTTATGAAGTTAAATAATCTAAAAAGGGAATTTTTTTTTTCTTTCCCTTTTCCAGTTAATTATTGAAAAGGGACGAACCGGAGTAGTGATAAAACTGTTCCGTCATGATTGAAAGGTCATGGGTTCGAATCCAGGAATCAGCTTCTTTGCAATTATGCAAGGATAAGGTTACGTACAAGGATTTTCTCCATCTCACACTCACTAGTCGGATTTAACGGGAAGTGGGTTTTTCCAATTAATTATTGGGGTTTGGAGTTAGCAGATTATGTGCTGAGATTTGATTTATTAGCCAACTAAGATCTTATTAATACTTTGAGCCAGTCTGTTTTCTGTTGCATCTAATAATGGTTTATATAGTTGTTTTGTTGCTAATTAAAGCAAACCACTGACTTGGTCTTTTGCAGCGCTTGCAACGGTATGCAGAAGCATGTGACCGTGGAATCCTTGTGATTCATCATCCTCCATGGAACTTGGTTCATCATAATCAAAGTGATTAGTCTTTTTTTTTTTCATTATAAAAGAAAACATTTATCTCCAAAAAAAAAAAAAAACATTAGTATTAATCATCGCTTGATTTATAATTACTATTTAAAGATTAATTAGGTGAGTGATTCAATGTGCAATAACTAGGATAGTGCCACAGTGGTCCATTAGAATTGATAGTGTTTTGTATAGAGAATTTTATGGTACAAAAAAAATGTTAAAGTTACAACACTTAAACAAGAACTGAGGCTTAGAGGACGAAAACACTGATAAGATGGTGCTTGTTTCAGGGTATGTTAAGCACTAAAAAAGTTTAATTTTTTTTTTTTTTTTGGATACATGGGAAAATAAAAATTAAAAAATATTAGTAGTATATATGTGAAACCCTATGGCAAGC